>PVKC010050042.1:0-10645 GCA_004027635.1 Crocidura indochinensis
TGTGGGTCCTGGAGGTTGCAGTCTGTGTTTGGAGGCCATCTCAGTAGAAAAGAAGCAGGAAAGAGCTAACCTTTAGTTCTTTATGTCACAAAATCTTTCCTCAAATGTAAAAGTCCCTTTGCTAGTTAGTATGCCAAACACAAGAGGGAGGTCAGACTACTAGAATTGACCAGTAGATGGAGAACTAGTGAAGTGGCAGGGGAGATGAATTTATTAGACAAAGTCAGCCAATGGTATATTTGTTAGACTTCTAAAGTCTTTTATGGAAGCTTAGGTAATTTATTTATTTTATATTTTTAAATGAACAAAAATTTGAGACCAGAGCAATAGTATAACAAATAGGATGCTCCTTTGACCTGCAGGCTGCCCAGGTTCAATTCCAAGCACCCCTTATGGTCCCCAAGCCCAGCTAAAAATGATCCTGAGTACAGAGCCAGAAATAAGCCCTGAACACCACCATACAAAATAAAATCAATTAAACAAAATTAAAAGTGTCTAATATTGTTCAATCAACGAATAAATGTGACATAAAATCGTATGCTTTACTTGAATTATTTTTACTTTAAAATCTTATACTTTTACTTTGCCTTCTTGTCTAAATGCTGTTATTTAGAAATATATTATCCAAATTTGAAATATTTGAAAATCTTGTAAAACATTTGGTTTTTTATTTTTCAGCTTTGTTGGAATTTAATAACATATGGAAAAACAATGTTTTCAAATGTACTTATGTTTTAATCATGTCCTAGTATAATTTGATGTTTTTTCCATATGCTTTTGAAAAGAATAAATCTTTTTCAGTTAACAGTATCATTAAAATGTTAATTAGGCTAAATTGATTAACAGTGCTTTTAAAATTTGTATTCTTACTGCGTGTTGTCTACCCATTCAATTAAAATGATACTGAAGTTTTCAAGAGTAAATTGTGGACTATCATTTTTATTTGTCAGGTTATACGTTATAAATTTTGAATTTATGTTATAACACTTCAGGATTGTTGGAGTCTCCTGATGGAGGATACATGTATTGTACAAAATGTCCCTTTTTATATGCCTTGTGTGTGACTGACCTGGGTTCTATCCTTGGTACTACATATGGTTCCCCAAGTATTGCCAAACGTGATCCCTAAGTATAGAAACAAGAGTAAGCCCTGACCACATTGAGGTGTAGCTGAATCTCACTCTGTCTGCAAATATCCTAATATCTCAAATATCCCTCCCAGTATGAAAGTTCACAGAAGTGACAATAGGGACCCCTCAATAAGACTTTGAGCTCCCTAATAGATCAATCACTATGCAGCACCATCACAAAAGGTCCTAGAAATAGGGCTCTGGGCTGACTCCATGTAGCTGGATCTCAAGTAGGAACAAAGGGTCATCAGGACAAAGGAAAAAGTTGAGTGGGATGAATTATACCCAGAACTTACAATGCTTTCCCCTGGAGGACAGAAGACATGACCTAAGCCAGATGCAGTACAAACCACACATGTCCAAAACCAGGGAAATTTTGAAAGCTTAGACGATAATGTAAGGAAATTTATCAGAGCAGTATAGGAGAAAAAAACAGAGCCAGCCCAATAGGATTAATATTCAAATAAGGTGCCAGAGAAAGAAGCCAATAGGCTAGAGGTTTGTGTGCTTTACACACAAGGTGGCCCTGGTTTGAGTCCTGGCACAATATGGTTTTCTAGGCATTTCCAGTTATGACACCCATTATAAGCTAGGAAGAGTCCCTGAGAATCACTGGATATGATAAAACCAAGAACAACATTTTAAAAGTTCCCTTTTATCTATGGCAATAAGTCTTTTCTTAATACAAACTTTGCATGATATTAATAAAGCTACTTTAGATTCATAATTAATTTTTAATGTTATACAAATTTTTCATCTTTTACTTATAACCTTTATTTTATATTAGAACTATATTCTTTCATGTTGCTTTTATATTCAATCTGTCAATTTCTTATTTTTAATAAGAGTGTTATAGTCATTTTAGTTTAATAATTATTAATATATTGCATTTAAATGTATTTTCCATTATCTTTTTTATATCTCTCAGTAGAATTTTCTGTTTTGCCATCTTTTTAAATTTGTGCTACTTAAAAACTTCTGCTTTATATCTTTGCTTTTGAACTATTCAAACCTTTTAATTATTAGTTTTGCTAGTTATACTAAAATAATAAGATTTTAATTTATTGTAATTACCACAAATAAATATATTACTTCTTATATAATGTACTATCCTTAAAAAGAGAACTCTTTTATTTATCCTAATTTTATGCTGCTGCCATATTTTATTTTTACATGTACTATTAACCCATCACATATAATTAGTTTTGGTTTACATAATCATTATCTCAAAAGAAATTAATGGGAAACAGTCCAATTTTCACTTATTTACTTACCATTTCTTGATTCCCTTATTCATCCATGTGGATATGCTTTTCTATTGGTATAATATTTTCCTTTATTCTCAAGAAATTCTATTAACATTTCTAGCAATGTAGGTCTGCTGATAATGCATTCTTTTAGATTTTGCTTATTTATTTGCCTTCATTCACAAAAGGCAATTTGTTCAGAGATAGAATTCTAGATTGACAACTTTTCTTTTCTGTATTTTAAAGGTGTTGCTGTTGCCTAGCTTACTTGCTAGCTTACTTACTTTAGTGAGTAGTCAGGGTTCATATTTACTTTGAGTGTCTCAATATATGTATGTGCATTTATATAAAATAAACTTTTTAGCTTTTATTTATTTTGTGAGGAGTCATATCCAGAGGTGCTCAGGGGTTATTCCTGACTCTATGCCCAAAAATTGCTCCTGGCAGGCTCGGAGACTATATGGGATACCAGGGATCAAACCTGAGTCTGTCATAAGTTGGCTGTGTGTAAGATAAATGCCCTCCTGCTGTGCTATCACTCTGGCCCCTTTTTAGCTTTTAACATTAAATTATGGAGCCTCTAAAATATGTGATTGATAGTTTTGGAAATTTCTCTGTAAGATTATTAGTGCTATCTAATATTCAAATATTGTTTCTTCCAAGTACTACTTTTTCAAATTAGACATTTCTTAGACTTCTTATTTATCTTTTGTGCTATCTTTATTTTCATTTGTTTTCTTTGCTCCGAACTTCATTCTGTATATTTTATATACATCTTCCAATTCATAAATCTTAATTTTCCTTCTAATTAATAACTAATACATTATAAAACGATTTGAGTTCTTACTCTTAGACATTTTTGTTATAAAATTTCTCTAATTAACTTCGATAGATTGATTCCAAGTCAGATTCTCTACCTTTTAATATATATTATTAAACATATATGATGTATAATTAAATAAACTGGGAGATTACTCAAAAGAGCTAGATCATTTGTAGATTTGTATTTATTATTTTTTAAATTCTTAGTAATTTGACCTTCTTTCCTAAAATAAAACTTAATTTCAGTTGATATTAGACAGATTTTTGTTTATTTAGAAAAAATAGTAGAGTATTTATATTCCTTCATTGACTTTTTTTTCTAAGAATAGGAACACATTATCAAATTTCAATTGGGTGTGTGGGGCAGTATATCAGAAATCTTGGTATATTGGCCCTCAAGTCTGTCTTCCTTTATATCCTTAGACTTCAACATGTATCTTCTAGACACATGACATAAATATAAGGCTGTTATTTTCTGCTCACTGTTTCTTCCCTATACTCTGCACTAGGAAACGACCCAAAAGAAAAAGCAGTAATGAATATGAAGCTTCAGTGTATTATATTTTATAAGACCATGGCTGATCTTGTTTTTCTTTGCCTTCAAATGACTGAATTTATTTTTAATATATCCACTATTCAAAATGTCAAAATGGTTCTTTCTGGCAGACTTACTCTAATGCAAAGTATTGTCATAGTCAGAAGCAGAAGTTAAAGTTTTCATTTTTATTTAAAAAAATGCTGAATTCATTGCCTGAAGTGATAGTACAGTATGTAGGGCACTTATCATGCATACAGCCAGTGTAGTTTAGACCTCTAGTATAGCATTTGGTCCCCTAAACACCATCATGAGTGATCCCCGAGCACAGAGCCAGGAGTAATCCCTGAGCACCAGTTGTTTTGTTCTAAAACTGAAAAAAAAAGAAGAGAGAAATATTTAAGCTTATTCTTTAAGTAAATTTGTGACCAAGTACCTTCTTCCACAAAAACAGCAATATCAATTTTCAAAATTTTAATTTACCTGCTACCACCAGTTTAAATAATAAAATATTATATTATTCAGTCGATTGTTCTTAATTTTATAAATTAAGAGTCTTCTCTTTCAAGAATTATTTATGATGCTGTCATTCTGTTTTGTAACCATATTTACCACTGTTATTTAGAATAAATTATGTGCTTAAATGCTTTCAGTTCCTCATTACCAGCTCTTCCATTCCTTGACTTTAGTATTTATGAGTTTTAAAATTTGATTCATTTTTTTCAGCTGGCTGAAGTAGATCTTGGAGCAATTTTTCAGGAAGAATGCATGAGTCAAATAATTTGAGTTTTTGCATAAATGAGATTATTGGTCTGTTGACTCATATATGAACCACAATTTTCAAGTGTTCAATCATTTACCTAAAAAAATACTCAACCCAAACAAAGAACTATAGCAAATACTAGGAATGCAGTGCTATGGAAAATGTGCATAGGTAATGCTTTGTTTGAATTTTTTTTTTTACTTTACTATGTGTATGTGTTGACGGACTGGGAAACATTAACCACTGATTTATCAATTAATTAATGGTGCTTTTGAAACAAAAGAAATAAACAGAGTTCATAGCAGAGTAGCAAAAGATATAGTAAAATCTTCTTTTCAAAGGAAACAATTATATAGATCCATAAGTTAGTATTTTTGTAAGAAATTCTAGGCAAAAGAAACTGTATGCTCAAAAGCACGAGGCTTAATTTAGTTGAAATAATAGCAATTAGACATGGTATTATGTAATGAAGAAGAATGAAGTGACATGTGATTGATGAAATGGGTAAAGAAAGATAACACCAAGGTTCAAAGGTCTTACTTAGCATTATAATTTGTTTTAATTTATTCACTATGATTTAGAAGCTGTTTATGGCACGTTTCAGATATTCAGTGTTCCAACAATACACTCAATACCAATGTCAGTTTCTCTATCAATGACACAGGTGCCTTTTCCCACCATTCTTAATAAACTTAATTTTGCTGTTTGTTCATTTGCTTTAACTTTCTTATGACAATTTGAGTCACTTGCTTACTTACACCCGTGTTGACTCTTGTGAGTTTTTTTGTGGTTGTATCTTACTTCTATGTCATCAAAATATTAAGATACTTAACCAATGCCCTATGCTTTCACAAAAATTGTGGTTTATTTGTGTGGATTTCTTTAATGAGGGAACGACACTAGAGCCTACTCTTTGCTCTTTGCACAGGAATCATTTCTGGGGGGGGGGGGAGTCAGTGGACCATATGGCATGCTTGTTAGTGGAACTCAGTGGTCAGTCATGTGCAAGGTAAGTGCTCTACCTACTGTAGTATCATTCCTAGTTTTTGTGCAAGGCAAATTGCTTAAGAAAATGAAACAGAAATTGGATGATAAGCCTTGAAGTTTTATTACATTAACACTAATTGTTTCTGTATAATGATACAGAGATGAGGCAATGAAAATACACTAACCTGTAGGTTATTTATTATTTCAGAGGTTTCAGTGAACAAAAATAATGGTTCAGAAACTGGTGGCAGTAAAAATTCGTAAGAGGTAGAATGCATTTAAGGCTGTTGCAAAGACATCTTTCACTCCTTTACTTCTCACCCACCTAACATCAGATCCATTGGCAAAATCTGTATGCCTTACCTTTGAAATATAACTAAGTTCTCACCTTATGTCATCAATAAGGTAATGGGAAATTTTAAAGTTAAGTTAAATGACATAATAAAATCAAAATTACATATAATGAAATATATCCATTTGTTTATTTTTGGTTGGACTTTCTTTTATTTATTTTTCTTTAACAATTGATTTAAGCACTGTGGTTACGGAAATGTTTGTAGTTAGGTTTGTCATCAAATATACACCATCCTTCACTAGTGTAGCTTTCCCACCACCAATGTTTCCTATTCCCCACCCACCACCTGTCTTCAGGGGAGGCATTCTACTGTTCTCTCTCTCTCTCTCTCTGTCTCTCTCTGTCTCTCTCTCTGTCTCTCTGTCTCTCTCTCTCTATCTAACTATCATTGTCATGGACTTTGTTTTATTTTTATCCTATCAGTATTTCAATAAAAATGTATCAAAAAAGTCAACATTATTCAAATTCCTGACATATAATCAATCAAATCTTTTATTTTTACCATCATTTGCTCTTTATTCCTAGTCTAAATCACTATCATGTCTTGTATGTGAACTATTTCTGCATTTTCCTTGCTGCACTTATTCTTGTGTTTGCCTTTGATTCTCTTCACAGAGTGATCCTGTGAAAAAAATAACTCTTCAATAATTTTTTATTTCACTTACTGAGTAAAAACCGAAGTTCTAACAATGACCTTTAAGGCCAGGCATGATTTACTATTATCCGATTATTTATGTTACTACTTCTTTCTCATCTCTTACTACTTTATATTTTGCATGTTCCAGTTCAGCTACTTAGACTTCCTAATCATTCCTCACCTTTTCCTGGACATTTACACTTAATGTTCCCTTTGTGAGAATCAGTATTCTTCAAAATTTTTATATGACTTGAGCCCTTATTCTACTCTAAGTTCTAAATTTTTTGCTATATTCCTGTCAATTCCAAAGAATCTCTATCATAGTTCTTTCCTATTTACATATACTGCTTTATTTTTCCTCATCACACTGACATATTAAAATCCTTTGAAGTTATCTTATTTTCCACAATTGAGTTCTACTAGGGAACAAAGCAATATCTGTGAAGGTAAATGACTTGTTTAAATGTGACACTAAGGAGGAGTAGATGCTGAGGATTGTACATATGCTTTTAGGCTAGAGAATAGGGTAGGTGGGAGTACTAAGCTCAGGGATTTACAGAAAGAATGGTTTGGGTCAGATCATGATTCTAGTTTGGGAAAAGCACTCAGAAAGTGATGGAAAGTACAGGAATTAAGGAGCCTTCCTTGTTTTCAGCATAAACCTGGCTCAATCCTCAGTACCGCTTATAGTACCCAGAAATGGCACTTACAGATGTGACCCATCCTCCAAAATGCATAAACCATAAAGGGAGAATGGTTCGCAATGCACTTGAATTTTATACTGGGAGTGTTCAATTCATCCCAGTTGATTTGGAATCTTCTTTGATTTTAGTACTGAAATCTCCACATTTTGTAAAATATCTTGTATTAGTTTGTTTCTCTACAGTTGGCTTGTTGGTAGTACCTAAATTCACTAAAGAGCAGTAATTAAGTCTTAGAGACAATATACACAGTATGAGATAACACACTTTCCAGATCTGAGCCCTGAAAGGCTCAATTGATAAAGGACAGCAAGCAAGATTTAACTCCCTTTAGGAGCATGAACCTTGGTAGTTGCTTAATCATATTTGCTATGAGTAAAGAAAAAATTTAAAGTGTGAATAATTAGGGGCCGGGTGGTGGAGCTGGAGGTAAGGTGCCTGCCTTGCCTGCACTAGCCTAGGATGGACCGCGGTTCGATCCCCCGGTTTTCCATATGGTCTCCCAAGCCAGGAGCGACTTCTGAGCGCATAGCCAGGAGTAACCCCTGAGTGTCACTGGGTGTGGCCCAAAAACCAAAAAAAAAAAAAAAGAAAGTGTGAATAAATTAAAGCACATAGGAATCTATAAAATATACTATAAAGAAAATTTTTAAATTGAAGTTTTAAATATTAGGTCATTTCTGTCCTCTGCTCAAAAGTCCTCAAAGATTTTATCTCTTAGATAAAAAATGTATTAAAAAACATTCTCAATTTAAGCCATCCTGGTGGGTATGTAATGATATTTCATTATAGCCTTAATTTGCACCTCAATGACTAACAGTAATGGTAGGCACTTTTCTCTGTCATCTGGACTCCCTCTATTGTGAAATGCTTCATAAATCTTTTTGTCATTTTCTACTGAAATGCACATATATTTCTTATTGTTTTGTACAAATCATTTTTATATTTAGGAAACTTATCCTTTGCCAGTTACATGTTATAAAGAACTTCTTTTACTCTGGCATGCCATTAGTCATTCCATCCCTTTAGGGAGAATTTTGGACTACCTAACAAATCTCATGGCTTACTACTGGCTCTGTGCTCAGAAATCATTCCTGGAAGGACTTGGAAGACAATATGCAGTGCTGGGTATCAAATCTGGCCTTAATCTACTGTACTCTCCCTATTAAAAAGCAATTTTAGTTCATGATTATTCATCTACTGGTGTTAATGTTTATGCTTTGGGCATAAAATGTTCCTGCATCACAACCAACACCAAGGTGCTGAAAACCTCCACCTCTGTCCCTAGATCCCTCTTGCCAGCCTCATCTATTTTCACCTTATTTCTCTATTCCCTGCTTGGTAACTTCAACTCTGGTATCAGAGTTTAAGGATCTGTTTTCACTGGGCATTACCTATTTCTTTGCATTATTTTGTGTATACCACATTTGAATGACATTGTCTTATGTTTCTATTAGTCCACATTAAATCAATTTATGTGTATGGATTGAAGGTTAATTTAATAAATGTTTAATCTCTAAAGATTTCATTGACTCTATCTTCTCATTATGGTTAACATTTTGTTTTCTTATAAAAGACCCACATTTTTCTTTTTTGCCTAACACGGTCCTGAAAATATTCTCTTTTATTTTCTTTTAGAAGCTTCATTGTTTTTCACACTTATATCTATGCTCCCGAAATGCCATTCTTCCCATGCTGACTACAATGCTACCACTCTTATCTCAAATGGCCACATATGTCTCATCACTAGTTAAAAGATTGCAACTTCACAAGACATCTTTTTAAATGTATTTCTATTAAATCACCATGCAATACATAAGCTACATCTGTGTCTGAGTACTCATCCCTTCACCAGTGTCCACTTCTCACATCATGGTCCGAATTTCCCTCCTGTTCCCCTCAATGGCAGACAATTCTTTTTTCCTTTAAAGCACTATGGTTTGCAATTTTGTTATATAAAGGGTATCTTGCAGATTATTCCCTTCTTTCAGCACCCAGTTCTTGTGCAGAGTGATCACTTCCCACCATCTTATAAGAAAAACTGATACCTGATAGTGTGTGTCATCTAAGTTGTTCTTGATTTGGGAGTAGTAGTAATGTACCTGATATTGCCAATTTAATGCCCCTTGAAATCAAATATAGATTAAATTGATGTGGCATGGGGTATAAAAGTGTCTGCTCAATTTGTGTAATTTGTGTTGATCCCATTGTCCTACATTTAAATTACAAACTCTTAGGAAGATCTATGAGGCCCACATCCCCAATTCTGCCACTAAGCTAATTAATACACCCTCATTATTCATATTATCTCAGTAGACTTTGTTTGAAAACAGACATTAGATTCCAGACTTATTCTAACTGAGCAGCTTTTATTTATCATTCTTTCTCTCTGAGTTTCTCTTTCCAGATCATTACAAAGTAAGACCCTTCTCCTTTTGCAGATATCAGTTCTAATGCCCCTTTGTTAGACTTTTCTGAGCACCTTGTCAGAGTAAATTTACCTCTCCCTCCTACCTTTTCACATATTTTATTGAGTTGTCCTACACAGATTTAGACTTACAAGTGTCTGAAGTAATAAGTTTCTTAATTTAATAATTTAGGTCTTCATTGGCTAAACCATAGTTCCAATAGTTGCTGAATCTTACTATATTTTTGAATTACTGACACATGCTTGGATACTAGAATAATATTTGACACTTAGGGAAAATATTTAAAATGTAAGTATAGAAATTGCCTTTCTTTAACTCATTGTTTATATAACCTCTAAAGAGCTTCTTCTTGGTGAAACTTTTGAAATAATTAAAAATAAGCAATTACTTTTCCTGGAAATTTTCTCTTCTTAAAATTAATTTTATTTGTTGCTTCTCTTTATCACCAACTTAATATCTTTATCAAATGATTAGATCATCAACACTTAGGGTCACGCTTTGTGTCTTTTCTTTGAACCTATTCTTATCTTGTACACATTAACCTGTACACACTAATCTTGTACACACTAACTTGTCTTGTTCATGCTGCCCAAAGCCAAGGGACTGGGTGAATATTTTCTGGATGAAATACTGAATGGAAAATGTTATAAGCAGTGAATCCAGGGTACTCACTCAGTCCTAGGGAAGAAGGGATCAAGCGTGGCTTCCCTGGTGAGATTTATTGCTACCCCTTTCACTGTATCCTGACACCCACACTCTCAGGACCTTTGTAAATCATTTGGTGTTATTCCTTCATTTACACATTTTTTATGACTGTCCTTTTAGGACCACATAAATCAGATGTCAAATCAGGTTATTAGTAGGGGCTATTTTTTTTCACTCCTGTCAACAACCTGGTGTTTTAATTCACTTTAGACTTTGCTTTTTCTATTTGTAACTCTTCTGAGATGTTAGAAGCTGGCAGAAATTTTTGTTCCAAAGGAAAATTGAAGAGTTAGGATAGATCTTAAACAGCAAACATCCTGAAATGATGAGAATT
>PVKC010050043.1:0-10552 GCA_004027635.1 Crocidura indochinensis
CCTGGCAGGCACGGGGAACCATATGAGGAACCAGGGGATCGAACCGCAGTCCGTCCTAGGTTAGCGCAGGCAGGGCAGGCACCTTACCTCCAGCGCCACCGCCCAGCCCCCATAGGTTCTGCATTTTATAACTCAACTACTGTTCAGTTTTGCCTGTTTTCCCAGAAGTTTATCTTAATATTACCAACACACTAATTTTTCAACTGCAGTCAGAAATTTGATTAATTTTTTGGTTGGCTGATTTTGTTTTGTGTTTTACTTTTGTTTATCTGTTTGCTTGTTTTGAGAAATGTCCTAACTTTAAAATGGCAGCAACATTAAAACTTTAAAAAAATTTTTTTTAGGATCAGGGAGAAGAATAAGAGGGAAGGGAACAGGGGCCGGGCTGTGGCGCTGGAGGTAAGGTGCCTGCCTTGCCTGTGTTAGCCTAGGACGGACCGCGGTTCGATGCCCCGGTTTCCCATATGGTCCCCCAAGCCAGGAGTGACCTCTGAGCGCATAGCCAGGAGTAACCCCTGAGCGTCACTGGGTGTGACCCAAAAACCAAAAAACCAAAAAAAAAAAAAAAAAAAAAAAAAAAAAAAAAAAAAGAGGGAAGGGAACAAGCAATAATGATGTTTGCCTTGCATAGTGCTGACTCAGGACAGAACACAATTCAATTCCCAGCATCCCATATGGTCCCCCAAGCCAGGAGCGATTTCTGAGAATATAGCCAGGAGTAACCCCTGCGAAGCTCTGCAACACTAAAGAATGACCTCCATATTATTATAAATTATCATATCTTAATTTTTAATTTAAATAAGTGAAATTTTAAAAATAATAAATAAAATTTCATAAGACGACATTGAAAAAACTAAACTAAAGTCTGGGGACAAAACAGAAATATCTGGAATGTCATAAGCCTGAAAACCTACTATGACAGTTTTAAAATCACAACACCTAAAAAAATTTTGAAAAGGAAACATTCAATATTCTTTTCTTATTTCTGTTAATATGAAGTAAATATCAATTAAATTATTTTCTAGGCAACAGTAAGAGAAAAGAGTGAAGCACACAAATCTGTGCTTATGTGTTAAACAGAGCCTCACACATATACCATAAAATAACCACTAATGTTCAATCAAATGTATTCTTTGGTAACAAGGGCAGTATATAAAAATGCTATCTGAGAGTCAGAGCAATAGAGCAGTGGGAGGGTGTTTACCTTGCACTGGGATTTCATCCCTAGATTCCTTTATGATCTCCTGAGCCCTCCAGGAGTAATTAATTCCTGAGTGCAGAGCCAGTAGTTACTCCTGTGCACAGCTGGGTATGGCCAGCTCTCCGCTAAAAAAAGTTACTATTTGAGGCCAGAGGAATAGTACAGGAATTAAGACTCTTGCTTTACATGTAAGTTAAATGCAGTCATTGCATATGGTCCCCCAGCACTGCCATGAATGGTCCCTGAGCACAGGCCCGGAAGTGAGTCCTAAGCACTTCCAGGTATGGCTCAGATGTTTACCTCCAAAAGAATTTCTGCCAATTTTTGAATATGTAGATATATAAAATTAATGCATCTCCTTTTGAGCAACAAACTCACTGGAATCACTTTTAGCTAAACCAAATCACCTCATTCTTTTTGGGCAAACGTTCACTCTCTTATCTGAAGCCAGCAGAGGAAGCATTCATTATCAGTCTTAGAATGTAGGTTTTTGTTTTCCCCTCAGAATGGTTACTTAATGGAACCTGCTCCCCCAGGTTGAATTACAGCAAAGAGGAAAAAAAAAATTCCCATTTTCTCGAATCTCTCTATAACTCTGACTCTCAGATCTCAGAACTAAGAGATAGGGCTGGAATGTGGATACTAAGGGGAGTAGTGTGGAATCTTTTCAATGGATATGCTTCTAAGTACATTATTTTAAAAAGAATTTTCTCAAATCACCCAATGTAAAAAGTATTTATTTAATCTCTGAACCTTAAAATAAGTACTTAGACAATTCTGTGTCTTCATTTCATTTATACCAGTCACTTACCTCAGAGAGTTATAAGATTTTCATTTGTCTTTTGTTTTGACTTTTTCACAAATGTATATGTGTGTGTGTCTGTGTGTGTGTGTGTGTGTAAAAGTATTTACATAGTAGCTTAAGGTTTTGTGGTTTAAGTTATTTTGGATGCATCACTGAGTTCGTAAACACAGAACGTTTTTTATATATGCTGAATAAATGAAAAACTCAGAGTGAAAAATGCAAAGCAAACCGCCTGTTTGCCCTTTGAATTTATAAGAAAAATTTTCTTTCTCAAGGTGAAGAACCTTATACTCCTCATCCAATGAAAATGTAAGGTTATTATTTTGCAAAATGTCCCACATGAAACAAAATTCATAACAAATAGAATATACTTGGAATTGTTTAACTATATAATGTAAAATTTGGAAATTTGGAACTTTAAACAGTTAAGTCAAAGTGTTTGCTCTTTGAACTTCTGGATTATGATGCTCAGAGCTAAGATCTATGCATTTTGGCACAGTTTAAGCAGTCAGACTTCATGCTAAGTGAAATAAAGTAAAAAGAAAAAAAAAGAAAGAAAGACAAATACTGTATGTAGTTGCCAGGATTGGAAAATAGGTAGAAGTAAATAAAGAGGTATAAACATTCAGTTGTAAGATTAATAAAGTCAAAGGACAAAATAACCCAATGTTTAGTACTATCAAGTTATTTGATAACAATATTATATAACTGAAATACGTTGAGAGTAGAATTAAACTGTTCTTATCCAAGAAAAGGTAAATATGTGAGATGGATGTGTTACTTAATTATGCAAAAATGCTTTAAAATTCTAAATGCAGGGGCCAGAGCAATAGCACAGTGGGTAGGGCATTTGCCTTGCATGCGGCTGACCCAGGCCAATCCTTATGGTCCCCTAAACCTGCCAGGAACGATATCTGACTGCAGAGCCAGGAGTAAATCCTGAGCACCACCAGGTGTGGCCCAGAAAAACAGAGAGAGAAAAAGAGAGAGAGAGACAGAGATAGGAGCCAGAGAGATATTATAGCAGGTAGGGTGTTTGCCTTGCATGTAGCTGACCTAGGTTTGATCCCCAGAGTCCCATATAATTCCCTGACTACAACTAGGAGTAAATTTAATATTTCAATATATAAAAGAGTGTTTTCTTTTTCTCTTATTTCTTCTTTTTCTTCTCTTCTCTTCTCTCTTTCTCTCTCTCTCTCTTTCTCTCTCTCTCTCTCTCTCTCTCTCTCTCTCTCTCTTTTCCTTCTGGCAACACTACACTCAGGCCTTACTCCTGGCTCTGTGTTCAGGGCAGGGTTCAATGGACCATACATGGTGTCAACAATTGAGTCATGTTGGCTGCATGTAAGGCAAGAGTCCTACCACTTTACTATCTCTCCAGCCCGAGAACATTTTCCATTGTTAATTGATATGTACTATATTTGTAATTGGTATTTTTGTTACTTTTAATCAGAAAACAGTGAAATTAAAGACTTTTCATTCCATGTCAAAAGAACTGAGGTGTGGGAAACAACATACTTAGCAGTACTCGGAAGCTACTCTGTGCTCCTTGGTGGTAGTCTGGGGAACTTATTGGCTGCTGGAACTTGAACCTAGTTGCCTGTTTGCAAGGCAAGAACTTTAACCCCTGTGCTTTTTCTTTTGCGGGGAACCCCTGTACTTTTTCTTTGGCTTAAGAAAAGGATTTTTGGGGGCCGGGCGGTGGCGCTGGAGATAAGGTGCCTACCTTGCCTGCGCTAACCTAGGACGGACCACGGTTCAATCCCCCAGTTCCCCATATGGTCCCCCGTGCCTGCCAGGAGCAACTTCTGAGCAAATAGCCAGGAGTAACCCCTGAGCGTCACTGGGTGTGGCCCAAAAACAAAAAAAGAAAAAAAAATGAAAGAAAGAAAAGGATTTTTTCCACTATTCTGAATACAAAATTGGGGCACAAGGTAAGTTGTCATATTTTTTAAAGTGGGGCTGGAGAGATAGCATGGAGGTAAGGTGTTTGCCTTTCATGCAGAAGGTCGGTGGTTCCTATTTACCATAGCAAGACTCTGGAAACAACCAAGATGCCTTTCAACAGATGAATGGCTAAAGAAACTGTGGTACATATACACAATGGAATATTATGCAGCTGTCAGGAGAGATGAAGTCATGAAATTTTCCTATATATGGATGTACATGGAATCTATTATGCTGAGTGAAATAAGTCAGAGAAAGAGAGAAAACCGCAGAATGGTCTCACTCATCTATGAGTTTTAAGAAAAATGAAAGACATTATGGAATAATAATTTTCAGACACAAAAGAGAAAAGAGCTGGAAGTTCCAGCTCACCTCATGAAGCTCACCACAAAGAGTGATGAGTTTAGTTAGAGAAATAACTACATTTTTAACTGTCCTAATAATGAGAATGTCTGAGGGAAATGGAGAGCCTGTCTACAGTACAGGCAGGAGGTTGGGTGGGGAGGAGGGAGATTTGGGACAATGGTGATGGGAATGTTGCACTGGTGATGGGTGGTGTTCTTTACATGACTGAAACCCAAACACAATCATGTATGTAATCACAGTGCTTAAATAATATATATACATATATAAAAAAAGGTCGGTGGTTCCAATCCCGGCATCCCATATGGTCCCCTGAGCCTGCCTAAAGGGATTTCTGAGCATAGAGCCAGGAGTAACCCCTGAGAGCTGCTGGATGTAACCCAAAAAAAAATTTTTTTTTTTGGTTTTTGGGTCACACTCGGCAGTGCTCAGGGGTTACTCCTGGCTCCATGCTCAGAAATTGCTCCTGGCAGGCACGGGGGACCATATGGGGCTCCGGGATTCGAACCGATGACCTTTTGCATGAAAGGCAAACGCCTTACCTCCATACTATCTCCCGGGCCCCCCAAAAAATTTTTTAAGAATTTTTTAAATATTTTTTAAAGTGATGATTGTGAAGCAAAGAGATTGATCATACAGGGTCTAAGATGGTTGTCTTGCAAACTGTAGGCTTGTCTGCAACAGTAGACCTCAGTTCACCTCTGTTTGATTGCCTCTACAAATAAAGTCACCTGAACACTGCCAGGAATAATCTCTGACCATTGCTGAATGTGGCGTAAACCACTGTTCCTTCCAAAAAGTAACTAATGAAAGGAAAATCAGAGCCTTGAAATAATTATTACTAAATTTCTAGAAAGCTTGTAATTTTGTTGTTTTCCATACCACATATGGTTATATGGTACCCAGGATAGAATCCAATTAGGCCATGTGCAAGGCAAATTCTGTGCTACCTCTCTGACCTCAGTTTATTCATTTATTTATTTATTTATTTATTTATTTATTTATTTATTTATTGCTTTTTGGGCCACACTCGGTGGCACTCAGGGGTTATTCCTGAATATGTGCTCAGAAATCTCTCCTGGCTTGGCTTGCGGGACCATATGGGATGCTGGGGGATCAAACCATGGTCCATCCTAGTTAGCACATGCAAGCAAGGCAAATCACCCTACCGCTCGCGACACCACTCTGGCCCCTAGTTTATTTTTTTTATTATTATTATTTTTCTAGGCCACAGCAATGGTGCTCAAAGGTTACTCCTATATCTGCGCTCAGGATATATAGGGAAATAACTCCCTGCAGTCTCGGGGGGCCAGAATCGAACCTGGGTCAGTTGTGTACAAGAGAAACATCCTATGCGCTGTGCTATCTCTCCAACCTTCCAATCTATATTTTAGTGTTTGTTTGTTTGATTGATTGATTGTTTTTGGTTTTTGGGCTCAGGGGTTACTCCTGGCTATGCGCTCAGAAGTTGCTCCTGGCCAGAGGATCGAACCGCGGTCCATCTTAGGCTTGCGCAGGCAAGACAGGCACCTTACCTCTAGCGCCACTGCTCCGGCCCCAATCTATATTTTAAATACAAGGTAACCCATGTTTACTGTAACAATTTTAGATTCAAACAAATTTTAAAAAATTACAAAGCCTGTACTCACTCTGGTGACTAGATAAGGGTGCCATATTTTCTGTGGTTTAGCTCTAATTAATATTTTCAAAGCAATAGTATAGCAAGTAAGGCACTTGCTGTGCACACAGCTGACCTGTGTTAAATCTTTAGCATCCCACCTGGTCCCTTGAGTGTAGAGTCAGGAGTAACCCCTAAGCATCATTGGGTGTGACCCAAGTGGCACACACACACCCAAGCAAAAAAATAAAAAAAAAAATACATTCCAAAGGTGAAAATCATGGCAAAAGATCAAAGAATGAGAAAAAAAAAGTGGCAGGCTACAGTCAGCTCTACATCAATAGCAGTCAACTCCCTCCTCCTTTTATTTCTTGATAAAAAACCATTAATTCCCACTCCCTTCTGTGCTAACATTAATTTCAAGAAAAATATGCTTGAGCCTGCCTTGCACATGCTTTTCACACGGTAAGGAGCTGAAGTGTAAAAACATTCTGAACATCTGAAATAGCTCTGCTCAGCTCCTGTGTATCTGGTACCTCTGCCCCCTCCTCCATCCTGCACTAGGCCCAGAGAAAGGATTATCAGCCCCTTACTGCCTGGGGTGGAGAGAAGATCAGATAAGGACACATAAAAGGACTGTGTTGTAACCAAACTGGGGACAGCATTTTTAACCTTGGGTTCCTGGTGATAATCAAAAATCTACAAGCCCTTATATTTCTACATAATTTGTATAAAGATGTCCATGGGGTAGGTTTTTATCTGTGGCATTTGTTTTTAAAAAATTTTTTTTTAATTTTTAATTAAGGCACCTAAGTGATTCATAGTTAGTTTCAGGCCAAAGTGCCAGCACCAGTCCCAACACCAGTGTCAACTTCATTCCACCAGTGTCCCCAAGTTTTCTCCTATCCCTTTACATACCAACCTCCTAACCCCACTTGCACCCACACCAGGCTGCCTCATTGACAGGTACATTTTGGGATGGGGTCAGACCCTGTGATGCTAAGGGATTACTTCTGTCTCTACACTCAAAGGGATTACTCCTGACAGTGCCTGGGATGGGATGGGATGCCACGGATCAGACCCAGGTTGGTCATATGCAAGACAAACATCCTACCTGCTGTACTATCTGTCCAACTCCAACAGGCACATTTTTAAGTTTGGTTGTAGTTTGATTTTCCTGCTTTCAGAATTGTTGACCTGAAGTTTAGATATATAGTTAGCTATACATCTCCCCTGTACACCACCAATGTACCAGAGGTTTCTGACCTTTACCCCATTACTTCCTGTCCACTCTTTCCACTTCCCCCCTTGATTTCTTTTCTTCCCTGCCCTTTTCCTTCCTGTACTCTGGAATCAAGGGTAACTTAGATATTTCCCCTTTAATATTTTGTATTCTTTCATCCAGTTATTCTAATATAAAATACCTGTAGCATTTCTTAAACAAATCTGCTAATTTGGAAAAACTATACTTCTGCAAGGAAGGAGGAAACAAAGGTGAAATATTGCCTTACTTATGAACATTGGGGAATTCTGCTGAAGATCTTCCCCATAATCTGTGTGCTTGCCTCCCTTCTTTTCCCTTTCTGTTTCTCTTAAATAAAACTATACATCTGTCACTTAGTTATTATCTAATTTACAATAGACAGTCAAGAATATTTATATTAATTTTGGGGGGGTCACACCTGGTGACGCTCAGGAGTTACTCCTGGCTATGTGCACAGAAATCGCTCCGGGCTTGGGGGACCATATGGGACACAAGGGGATCGAACCAAGGTCCATCTTGGGTCAGCCACATGCAAGGCAGATGCCCTACCACTGCTTCATTGTTCTGTCCCAGAATATTTATTTTTGCTTTTTGTTTTTTGTGACCACACCCAGTGATGCTCAGGAGTTACTCCTGGCTATGTGCTCAGAAATCACTCCTGGCTTGGGGGACCATATGGGACACCAGGGGATCGAACCTCGGTCTGTCCTAGGCTAGTGCAGGCAAGGCAGGCACCTTACCTCCAACGCCACCGCCCGGCCCCTGTCCCAGAATATTTATAAAATATTTTGCCTATTTAACCTCTTTCAAAATCAAATGTTTATGGCATGATGCATGCTTTACTATGGGGGCTGAAGAGAGAGTTCAAAAAGCTGAGAGAAACTAGGCATTCAAGAGGCATAGGTTTGATTCCTGACAATATGTGCACCACTGGAAATGATCGTCAAGCAGAGAGGTCCCTAAGCACTGCCAGGTGTAACCCAAAAGTCTAAACAAATAATAAAATAATAATTATATACAAATATTATAATTTATATGTATATATATAGAGAGAGAGGCTCCCTATCCTCAGGCCATCACATCCATCACAGCATGTATAATGGTTCCATTCTTGCTCTGTGTAACAAAAGCATATACATACAGGTTCTTAGGTAACATTTAATCCTAAAGGGATCCAGGACTCAAGAAAATAGAGTCGCTCTATACAGAATACCTATGTAATATTCTGTAGTGTCCTAATACTGACTTATTATTATTCTTTAATCTACTTGGAGGAAAATGCTTTTCTCTTCACCAAAGTACTCAGTTACCTTTATTGCTCCTTACCAAAACATGAAGTTTTAGTTTATTTTCATTAATGTGCATGTGATTGCAAAGTCAGAATGTTTTGGCTCACATAAGTACTTATACTTTCTGGGGCTGAAGTAATAGGATAGTGGGTAAGGGATTTGCCTTGTTCATAGCTTTCCCAAATTCAATCCCCATTACCCCATATGGTACCCCGAATACCACCTGGAGTAATTCCTGAGTGTAGAGCCAGGAATAACCCCTAAGCATTGCAGGTGTTCCCTTCCCCCAATTATTTACACTGTCAAAGACATTTTTATTTTATGCAGTGAATTTGTAGGTGCATGATTTTGTATATCAGAATCAGCAGGACAGTTCCTCTAGGACATAGGGACCTTTATAATGACCTTCTCTCTTAACTTCAGTGGTCATTCTTGACTGATACCTTCCTTGCCAAGGGCCAATGTTGTCCTTCAAGACATTGTCTCATTTATTTCCACAGGCAAAACCATTATCATTTTTATTTCACTGATGAAAAAACTATTAGGATCTAGCCTAAGGACACACAAGAAATGATTCTGAACTGCAAGTTTGTCTTTCGTAAGCAAACTTGACCTGGCAGCAGTCACTGGCCAAAGGCAAAAGCAGAATCTAGAGGTTACCAGGAAAACTGGCTCTTCTGGATCAGTGATGATGGAAGCCTGAAGGGCAATGAAGCACCAGGGGGGTGTCACACCACAGGTACTCAGAGGCTATTCATGGCTCTGTGCTCACATTTTTGTGCCATTTTGCTGCTGGCAGTAGTCCAGGTTCTGCTCAGATGGGACATTTTCAGAAGCTGCATTAAAATTTTCAAGGCCCTGTTACGTTTTCCAGCAATGAGACTATGTGGGTCCACCAAAGTACAGTCTAACAGACAGATCACAGATCAACAGCCTAGACTTCTACCTAAAATGTTAGGTAGGTAATAGGCACTTCACTTGCATCAAGGGCAGTTTCTGAGCTTCCTAACTTCATATTGAACACTTGTATTTAAATGGAGGTGGAGGGAGGACAAATTGGTGATGGGAACTCCCCTGATTTTATGTTAATATATACCTAAAATATGATTGTCAACAATATGTAAGTCACAATGATTAAAATAAAAATTATATTAAAAAATAAATTAATAGAAATAAAAAATAAATAAATATCATGCTTTTCCAAGCCTGTGTTTTCCAAGCAAGCGATATCTTGCTTTTCCATGCTTGTGTTCTCTCTTGAACACCTCTCTCTCTCTCTCTCAATAAAAATTATTCTGAATACCTGAGAGATAGGGCTCTTGCCTTGAATGCAGCTGGCCTGACACCCCATATGGTCCCCTGAGTCTGCCAGGCTTTACCCTTGAGTGTGCCAGGTGTGGTCCCAAAACAAATAAATAAAACAACTTATTCAAGTACATTAAATAAATAGATATTACCTGGTGGCAATGCATAAAATGGTACCAGAGCTCTGGGTATAAAATCCAAAGATTCATACATTCAAGACACATGCTCCACATCTTGTCACACCCCTCAAACTAAAGAGGCCTCTTTTGATTTAGTTTTGTTTGCTTTCTATTTGGAGTGGGGGAGACACCCAGCAATGTTCAGGGCTTACTCCTGGCTCAGGGGTCACTCCTGGTGGACTTGGGGAACTATATGGGGGATAGGAAATCAAACCTGGGTTTACTGTGGCATGGTAAGTGTCTAACCCACTGTACTATCTCTCTGGCCCTTAAAGAGACTTATTTTATGTCTTTTGTAGAATTTTAACATAACTGTGTGTGAGGACAACCCCCTGCTCTGTGCTTGGGAGTCACTCTTTTTTTTTTTTTTTTTTTTTTTTTTGGTTTTTGGGCCACACCCAGTCACACTCAGGGGTTACTCCTGGCTATTCGCTCAGAAGTCGCTCCTGGGGGCCCGGGAGATAGCAGGGAGGTAAGGCATTTGCCTTTCATGCAAAAGGTCATCGGTTTGAATCCCGGTGCCCCATATGGTCCCCCGTGCCTGCCAGGAGCAATTTCTGAGCATGGAGCCAGGAGTAACC
>PVKC010050044.1:0-10436 GCA_004027635.1 Crocidura indochinensis
AAAAAAAAAAAAAAAAAAAAAAGAAAACGCCTTGATCTCAGTTTTCTTGCAAATTTAGAAGTGCTTTGTTACAGGCCAAGGATTCCATTCTTAACCATTAAGTTACTGTTTTTGACTGATGGTAGACTGGAAACTGATTAATTAAAATTTTCAGTCCTCTCGAGGGTACAGCTTGCCTTTTGCTGGCTGATCCAGGTTCAGTCTCCAGGCCCATATGGTTCTCTGAGCTCCACCATTGATTGCTGAGTGCAGAGCATTGTTGGGTATGACATGCACACACAAAATTGTGTAACTAGTACTATGGTTTTAAAAGGATATTTTTAGGTTGATAGAATAAAATATCCCATTACACAAGGAAATCCAAGGGTGGGATGAAAAAATGTTAAGGACTAAGGACAAAGGACAAAGACAGCATGTAGGTAGGGCACTTGCTTCGCATATGCGTGACCTAAGTTTGATTTCCTTGCTTGATCTGAGTTTGATCCCCCATCACCACATATGTACCCCTGAGCCCTGCCAAGAGTGATGATTGCTGAGTGCAGAGCCAGAAGTGACCTTGTGAAATGCTTGTAAACTATCTGAATTCAACTGATTGTATAGAATTGTCTTTATGCTGTTTACTTATTTGCTCTTCCAGATATAATGAATTCTTAGATATATTAACCAACCCAAAATTGACTCAGTAATAAAAGCACCTTATTATGGCTTTATTTGTGTGTGTGTTTCAGTGTACTTAAGGCATTTGGTTTGATTATAACAATAGCAACTTAGAGTAGGTAATGGAACTAAAGTGCAATATTTATGGCTAATTCACATCATTATATAACCTTGAAAAAGCATAACTTTTTAAATAAAAACATAGCATATTTAAATGTGATAACTCCAAAACAAATTTGCATTAACTTTGAGAAACTTCATTAAAAAGCAGGGGACTGGGGCCAGAGAGATAGCATGGAGGTAAGGCGTTTGCCTTTCATGCCTTTCATGGTCCTCTGAGGCTGCCAGGAGCTATTTCTGAGCGTAGAGCCAGGAGTAACCCCAGAGTGCTGCTGGGAGTGACCCAAAAACCAAAAAAAAAAAAAAAAAAAAGGTAGGGGACTGGTAGATAGTTCAAAGTGCTCAAGTGCTCATACTTAGGTTTTTTCATGTAGGGGCCTGGGTTCTGTCCTGCTAGTGGTATGGTTTACAGAGCATCGTTGAGGTCTGTCCCGGTGTGGCCCAAAACAAAAAACCAACAACCTAAAACAAAAGCAGAACAGCTCTTTCTGGACAGTATTTCAAGCACTTATCAATAACTCTTTAATTGTAGTTAAGTAATATCTTTATTTCCTGATCATATTACTTCCAGCTTGATTTTGTGATTTTATATATATATATTATGTAATAAGTCTTATACTTGATATTTGTAATCATGCATAATTATATTCTTTTTTTAATTAGACTTTGTTTGTTTAGAGGTTCCATCCAACAATGCTCAAGGATTACTCTTGCTTCTTTTTTTTTTGTTTGTTTTTGTTTTTGGGTCACACCCGGCAATGCTCAGGGGTTACTCCTGGCTCCATGCTCAGAAATTGCTCCTGGCAGGCACGGGGGACCATATGGGGCACTGGGATTCGAACCGATGACCTTTTGCATGAAAGGCAAATGCCTTACCTCCATGCTATCTCCTGGGCCCCTTTGCTTCTTTTTTTTTTTTGGTTTTTGGGCTACACCCAGTGACGCTCAGGGGTTACTCCTGGCTATGCGCTCAGAGGTCGCTCCTGGCTTGGGGGACCATATGGGAACCTCAGTCCGTCCTAGGCTAGCTCAGGCAAGGCAGGCACTTTGCCTCCAGCGTCACCGCCCGGCCCCTTACTCTTGCTTCTTAACTCAGAAATTACTCTTGGCATTGCTCCTGGGATCATATGGAATGCTTTGAATCAAACTTCAGATTAGTCTCATGCAAGAGATAGTACCTTACCCACTGTACTATCTCTCTAGTCCCTAGATTTTTCTTAGACTCTTAAATTATTTTGAGATTAAAGTTGTCTATTAAGGGGCCAGAACAATAGTACAATAGGCAGGTTACTTGCCTTTCAAGCAGGCACCCCGTACAATCCCCAGCACCACATATGGTCCCTGGAGCCCTGCCAGGCATGGTCTCTGAGCATAGAGCCAGGAGTAATCTCTTGAGTACTGCCAGATGTGACTCAAAAGCTAAACAGAAATGAAATGATCTATTAGCTCATGGAAGACAAAGATGTATTCACTTATGATATGGATACTGGGAATTTCTTCTGTGATTTTTGCCCTTAATATCAGGAATTTCTAATAAAACCTAAAAGAAAAATGAACTCCTTAAAAAATTTATCATATGCATTCCTCTGGTGGTGAGACATAGAAATCACATGTAGTTAAAGGTTGATGATTCTGCCCAATTTTATGTTATCAAATAGACTGATTATTATGGTATGGAAAATGAGGCCCTTGCTTTGTTCTTTCTTGGATGATGATACTCTGGGGCTACTCCCAGTAGTACTAGGTGTACAGTGTGATGCCAGAACTGAAACCCAGTGCTCTCACATGCAAAGCATGTACTTTCACTCCTTGAGCCATCTATCTCTGACTGAGTTTTTGACCAATTGAAGGATGCAATAGAACAAATAAAAATAAAAATGTTATTTATAAAAATTCATGATCACTTAAAAATAAGACATGGATTAAAAAAAAAAGACATATATGGGCCAGAGAGAGAGCACAGCAGTAGGGCATTTGCCTTGCATGTGACTGACCCAGAACGGAACTGGGTTTAATTTCCAGCATCCCATATGGTTCCCCGAGCCTGCACGAGCGATTTCTGAGTGCAGAATCAGTAACCCTTGAGCCCCGCTTGGGGTGGCCCTAAAACCAAAAAATAAGCAGAGAATCAGTAGCCCTGCTTGTTGTGGCCCTAAAACCAAAAAAAAAAGCAGACTTTGATAACTCAGGACTAACTGCCTCTAGGATTGGCTAAAAGCGAGCAACAACAACAACAAAAAATGGAAACACTTTTATTTATGATTTCCAAAATAAGATATCTATGGTATAGTTATTCTGAATGGAATGATTTTCTCTAAATAGGTTGAGGGAATTAAGTGGTTGATAGGACAGGATAAGGAAATAATTTAGAGTACTTGTCATGCATAAGTTTTCTTAGTTGATAGTTCAGTCTCTGCTGAGGTCTTTGTTAACTAGCTGTTCTCTGAATCAACAAAATTTAGCTAAAGTACCCCCCCCCTTTTAGAGTAGGGTGGGGTGAAGGAAGAAAAAGGGATTTCCATTCACAGTTCTCTAAAAATTAACAATTTCAAGTTGTCCATGAATATTATCTACAAAATTTTCCTAAATACCATTAGGTGTATAAAATCATCCCACACATCCTATCTCCAAGTCCAGTGAACGAGTCTGAATCAGGGCCACATAAGAAACAATCAGACCTTGCTGAGGGTGAAACACATGTAGTCTGGTAGTATTCTACCTAGTATGGAATTCCTCCTGCCTGCCAGATCTACATTTTTATTGAGTACAGGGATCACCCCTGGGTGGGGCAGTAAACCCACCCAGGTTTATAAGACAATCTCTGGGAGTAAATCCAAGTTGTAAACAAACATACAAAGAAACCAAGGATGATCTTTGTTTTGGGTGAAATAAGGTATAACCCTGGGGCCCGGGAGATAGCATGGAGGTAAGGCGTTTGCCTTTCATGCAAAAGGTCATCGGTTCGAATCCCGGTGCCCCTTATGGTCCCCCGTGCCTGCCAGGAGCGATTTCTGAGCATGGAGCCAGGAGTAACCCCTGAGCACTGCCGGGTGTGACCCAAAAACCAAAAAAAAGGTATAACCCAACAATTAGGTAGTATTATTTTTCTAGTCATTTTAATTTTTGAACTAGATCATCTATATTTTAATATTGAAGCTGGTTATTAAATGTTATGGTCATAATAATTTCAGTTCTAGACAGTGAAATAAAGATGCCCACATATTCATATTTGTATGCATGTGTGCACATATGCAAGTACTATTAGGTATGTTACCTCTCTGGGCTATTTTATATTGACATTTTTTTCTTTTGTATGTGTGTTTGGGGTCGTATCTGGCAGTGCTCAGGAATCATTCCTGGTAGGGTTTGGGGAATCATACGGGATGCCAGGGATTGAGCTTGGGTTATCCATGTGCAAGGCAAGCACCCTTACCTGAATGATACTCTCATTCCAGTCCCAACTAAGTTTCTTTAGCATGAAAATCCAACAATAACAAAAGTAGTATTTGAGGGTCTGGAGTGATAGTTGCACGTGATCGACCCTGGTTCATTCTTTGGCATTCCATATGGTCCCCTAACCCAGCCAGGATTGATCCCTCTGCATATGGCCCCAAAAGAAAAACAAAAATATTTTTTTAAGAAGTCATATCATATATTAAAGTTCTTTTTATGTTTATAGTATCCATGGGGGGATTGGCCACAATCAGCTGTGCTCAGGGCTTACTCAGTTCTGTGTGTGTGTGTGTGTGTGTGTGTGTGTGTGTGTGTGTGTGTGTGTGTGTTGTGTGTGGGGGAGTTGGTGGTGGTGCTTGAGGCTTTCCCTCAGTTCTGTGTACAGGAATCACTTAATGATGGTCAGAAGACCATATGCAGTGCTGGAGATCTAATCCAGGTCAGCTGCATGCAAAGCAGACATTTAATCTCTGTACTGTCTTTCACAAATTTTATTTCTTTTTTGTTTGCTTTTATTTGGAAGCCACACCCAGTGCTGCTCAGGGCTCCTCCTGAAGGGGATTAAAGGACCATATGGGTTGTTTGACTTCTAATTTTGGTAGGCCTTATGCAAGTCAAGTGCCCTAAGCATTGTACTCTCCCTCTGCTCCCTAGAATTATATTTCTTTTTCCTTTGTATATCTGGGGTGGGGGAGGTCACACCTATGAGTGCTCAGGATTTACTCCTGGCTTTAGTATATGAGTCTATGAGTGTCCTCTACCTCCCACAACCTCATTGTTCTAAGTAGGCATTTAATCTATTTTCTTTCTGTTTATCTTTCTGGACTTTAATGTGAACTGGACTCAGCTTTTTTTTTTTTTTTTTACCTTGGTGTAGGATTTTTTTCAAGGACATCTGCATTGTAGCATGTTTTGCTTTTTGTTTGTTTGTTTGTTTTTGGGCCACACTCAGTGACGCTCAGGGGTTACTCCTGGCTATGCGCTCAGAAGTCGCTCCTGACTTGGGGGATCCAACCGCGGTCGTTCCGAGGCTAGCGCAGACAAGGCAGGCACCTTGCCTCCATCGCCACCGCCCGACCCCGATGTTTTGCTTATTTTAATGTATTGTTTCAACCACTTGTGAATAGTCTTGCTGTGAATATTTGCATGGACAAATACGTATTTTAAACCTGTTTTCGGGGCCGGAGAGATAGCAAGGAGGTAAGGCGTTTGCCTTTCATGAAGAAGGTCATTGGTTCGAATCCTGGCATCCCATATGGTCCTCTGTGCCTGTCAGGGACGATTTCTGAGCATAGAGCCAGGAGTAACCCCTGAGTGCTGCCAGGTGTGACCCAAAAACCAAAAAAAAAAAACCAGCAAAATTCTCTTTTCAGTTCTTCTGGGTATGTACTTGGGAGTGGAATTGTTGGGTCATGTGGTGATTCTATTTTCAACTTTCTGAGGAACTGCCAAACTGTCTTCAGCAGCTGCTCCATTTTACTTTCCCACCAGCAATGTACAGTGGTTAAAATTTACCTGATTATTATTTTTGTTATGCCTGGCTGTGTTCAGAGCTTACTTCTGCTATGCTCTCAGGGATCATTCCTGGCAGAGCTCCAGGGACCATTTGGGGTCTAGGAATCAAAGCCAGGTTGGCCAGATGTAAAACAAGTACCTGATCTATTCTGCTATTGTCCTGCTCTTTATCAATTTCCTTGACAATTGTTTCTTTCTTTTTTTTTTTTCGGGCCACACCCGTTTGCACAGGGATTACTCCTGGCTAAGCGCTCAGAAATTGTCACTGGCTTGGGGGGACCATATGAGACCCAGGGGATCGAACCACGGTCATTCCTTGGCTAGTGCTTGCAGGGCAGACCTTACCTCTAGCGCCAGACATCTTACCTCTAGCACCACCTCGATGGCCCTGACAATTGTTTCTTTTCTTTAAAATTAATGATAAGGGGCCAAGAGATAGCACAGTGGTAGGGCATATTTGCCTTGCACATGGCTGACTCAGAATGGACCAGAGTTTGATACCCGGAATCCCATATGGTCCCCTAAGCCAGGACTAACCCCTGAGAGTCACCGGCTTTGTCCCCCCCCCCAAAAAAAAGCTAAAAAAATTTAAAGATAAAATATAGCATCCTTGTGGCTATGAGGTGGGTTCATTGTGATCTTGCATTGTATTTCTTTAATTAAAGTCTAGTGAGGGGCAGGAGAGGTGGCACTATAGGTAAGGTGTCTGCCTTGCAAACAATAGCTAAGGAATGACCGCAGGTTCGATCCTCTGGCATCCCATATGGTTCTCTCAAGCCAGGGGCAACTTCTGAGCACTTAGCCAGGAGTAACCCCTGAGCATCAAATGGGTGTGGCCCCAAAATACAAAAAAAATAGTCTAGTGATTCTGAGCATGTTTATGTTTAATTTTTGACCATTTATCTTTTTTTTTTTTTTGGTTTTGGTTTTGGGTCACACCTGGCATCACTCGGGTTACTCCTGGCTCTACACTCAGAAATCACTCTTGGCAGGCTCAGGGGACATATGGGATGCTGGGATTTGAACCACTGACCTTTGTATGCAAGGCAAACACCTTACCTCCATGCTATATTTCCAGCCCCTGAACATTTATCTTTATAGGAATACATTATTGTGTGTGTGTGTATATATATATATTTTTTTGTTTTGTTTTGTTTTGTTTTGTTTTTGGGCCACACCCGGTGACGCTCAGGGGTTACTCCTGGCTATTCGCTCAGAAGTCACTCCTGGCAGGCACTGGGAACCATATGGGGAACCAGGGGATCAAACCTCGGGCCGTCCTAGGTTAGCACAAAGCAAGGCAGGCACCTTACCTCCAGCGCCACCACCCGGCCCCCACATTATTGTATATATTTTCAGTTAGAACCATTTCTATTTTTTAATTTATAATTTACTTATTTTAAGACCATATTTTACATACTTGCTCATATTATTTGTTTCTGCTACTGTTTCAACACTAATCCTGTGACCAATGTAAAATTCCTCCCACTATTGTCCCTAAATTTTCTTTCTTTTTTGTTTTTTTGTTTTTGTTTTTGTTTTTTTGGGCCACACCCAGTGACGCTCAGGGGTTACTCCTGGCTATGCGCTCAGAAGTCACTCCTGGCAGGCACGGGGGACCATATGGGAACCGGGGGATTGAACCGTGGTCTGTCCTAGGCTAGCGCAGGCAAGGCAGCAGGCACCTTACCTCCAGTGCCACCGCCCGGCTCCCAATTGTCCCTAAATTTTCATCCATTCCCAGGTTTGGATTTTGGCAGGCACAAAATAATATTTTTTGGTTTTGGGCCACACCCAGTGATGCTCAGGGATTAATCCTGGCTCTACTCAGGAATCACTCCTGACTGCTGGGGAGCTATTTGGGATACTATGGATCAAATCCAGTTTAGCTGCATGTAAGGCAAACACCCTGCTCACTTTCTAAGACTCTGGCCTCAAATAATACATTTTATAGGTAAGTGATAAGTAATTTTTTTTTGTTTCGTTTTGTCTTTTTTTGGGGTCACACCTGGTGATGCTCAGGGGATACTCCTGGCTATGTACTTAGAAATTGCTTCTGACTCGGGGAACCTATGGGAGGCCAGGGATCGAACTTCGGTCCATCCTGGGTCAGTCGTGTGCAAGGCAAACACTGAACTACTGCGCCACCACTCCGGCCCCAAGTAAGTTATTTTTAAGTACAACAAAAAATATGTGAAAATTAAGTATCTCATAATGAAATGTTACTGTCCGGTTTACTAAGCTCTTTGTTGCTAGTTGATCTTTCTGTTACTTGCTTCTGAATATTAGGTAGCTTGATCCACGCTGATACTTAAATTTGTGATCTTACTGGAATGATAGTTTTTGAAAAGTTTCGAGTTGTCTCCTGGCTGTGTTTGTGGCCATGTGGAATAGGAATTCCAAGCTCTGTGGCTGATATTACAGCATTTGAAGGGTGTGGTGTCAACTGTAAGGTTTTTCAGAATTATGAGAAGGCAGGAGTCGTGGGGGGAGGGTGCCCTGTGATACTCCAAATACCAACATACCTGGAGTATTGGTACTGTGGTGTTACTGCAGTGGTCAGTAGTGGTTAATTAATTGTGGAGCTGGACCATTGAGTATGAAAAGCAGTGGGGTGGTGGGTGCAGCTGTCAAGGCTTTGGCAGGCTGCCTCCCCAATATTAGGATATACTGCTTGGTAAATTTGCGGAGGGAAATAAAAAAGCAATCTTAGGTATGATAGGTGGTTTATGTGGTTTAGGTTGAGCACAATCTGAAATAGCAGGTAACCATAAAATCTTTCCTGCTGGGTCAGAGAAGCAGACGACACAGGCATTTCAAAATAGACCTTGTCTTGTTATATGTTAGGTTCTGTGGTTAATTTACTTTTTAGTGCCTATAACCTTCGGGTTAGCGCAATTGTATAGCTGGTAGGGTGCTTGCCTTGTACTTGGTTTCATCCCTGACACCTCTATGTGACTTCCTGAGTCCAGTGATCCCTTACCTCAGATCCAGGAGTAAGCCCTAAGCACTACTGACTGCTCTGCAGCTCAAATCCTCCCCTTTCCCATAAAAACAAAGCAAAACTTGAAGTTGCTTTATCCCCTGAAGTTGCTATTTTGAATCCTAAAGGTAGAGTGTGGCCTAAAGAAATGGAGAATAAAAAAAAAAAAGAAATGGAGAATATAGGTTTACATTTTGAAAATGTGTATCAGAGGTGAGCTTTGCTTGGCATTCTCAGATTAGTCAGGTGTGTTCAGTTCTCTATTAAGGAAAAGTTCAAAGGGACTGAAGTGATAGTACAGTGGGTAGGGCTCTTGCCTTGCATGCAGACAACCTGGGTTTGATTCCCCTATGGTATTCTGAGCTCATCAGGAGTGATTCTTTTTTTTGGGGGAGGGGGGATTTTGGGCCACTGGTGACACTCTGGTTACTCCTGACTCTGTGCTCAGAAATCGCTCCTGGCTTGCGACCATATGGGAGAACACCAGGGGATCGAACTGTGGTCCGGTCTATGTTAGCTCCTGCAAGACAAGCGTCCTACCACTTGTACCACCACTCTGGCCCCCAGGACTGATTCTTGAGTACAGGGCCAAGAGTAACCCCTGAGCATCACTAAATATGACCCCAATATAAAAATACAAATTCAGAGAATCTGATGTGTTTTTGGGGGGTTTGAGTTTTTGGACAACACCCACTGACACTCAGGGGTTACTCTTGGCTATATGCTCAGAAATTGCCCCTGGCTTGGGGGACCATATGGGACGCTGGGAGATTGAACAGTGGTCTGTCCTAGGCTATCGCGCTAAGGTAGGCACCTTATGCCCTGCACCACCTCTGAATGTGTTTAGATATGGTACTTCATCATAAAAATCTGATGTAAGGAAAACCTATTGCTTTCCATCACAGACTCAGAGAAAGTCTTGGGAGGGTATAAAAACCAAAAAGACAAATGCTTAATCATAATATTTATGTAAAAGCTATACAGGCAATAGTAGAAGTTCCCATAAAGAATAACTTGAAGGGGCTAGAGAGATAGTATCTGCCTTGCATGTGGGTGATCTGGCTTCAGTCTTCAGCATCCTATATGGTTCCTCGAGCCCACCATGGTAATTCTTGAGCTCTTAGCGAGGAATAACTCCAGAGCACTGCTGAATGTAGCTCAAAAATAAAAATAAAAAAGAGCCTAATCAGAATGATATTATAAATCATAACAGTAACATAGGATGATGGAAATGTCTCATCAGTGTCTTCAGAGGAAAGGCTTTCAATCCATAATTTTATTCACAAATTGTCAAATGCATGTTTGAAGTTTTTTTTAAGACATACAAATGATTCCCAATATTTTAAATTTGCAATTGAGTATTTTTCCCCACTATAAATTACTAGCTGGTGATCATAGCTATGAGGGAAGAACTTTCAGATCTAGAAACAATGCATTTAAAAAGCCCATGGAGGGCGGCCTGTGAGATAGCATGGAGGTAGCTCGTTTGCCTTCCATGCAGATGGACTGTGGTTCGAATCCCAGCATCATATATGGTTTCCCCCCCTCGTGCCTGCTAGGGGTGATTTCTGAGCATAGAGCCAGGAGTAACCACTGAGCACTGCCTGGTGTGACCCCCCAAAAAAAATAAAGCCCAGGGAGGGGTCTGAATGGTGACGCTAATAGTAAGGTGTCAGCTTTGCAAATGTTAAACTAGGATGGACTGTGG
>PVKC010050045.1:0-10637 GCA_004027635.1 Crocidura indochinensis
GCGGTCTGCCCAAGGCTAGCGCGGTAAGGCAGGCACCTTACCTTCAGCGCCACCACCCGGCCCCCCTTTTTTTATTTTACAAACTCATTTTTAGATCTTTTTTTTTTCTTCATTTTTTTCTCCACCCCCAATTTTAACTCTTCAAAGAGAATCTCATGAAAACTCATGGATACACTTATCTTGTAGCTATAACTCTGGGGCATCTTAGGAAGAAGGCATCAAATCCCCTGCTCTTGTGCACACCCCACAACTACCACTACACCAATAATTCAACTTCACCACTTTTCCACTGATCTCTGCAGAGAAAGCTAACTGCCAAAAATACCACGTATGCTGAGTACTGTAAGGTCTTTTTTGCAGTCAGGACAGGCAGTTTCCTCCCATACTTTTGTACTTCCAAAAGCTCTTAGAGCCACACCCATGAACCACAGCTGTCACCATGTCAGTTCATTGACCCAGCTCCATAAATCTTTGAATTCCTGGATTCACATATTTTTCTATACTGACATCCTAGTAGAAATGCACCAAATTAAATGTGAATTTATCATAGAAACCACCTAACCTCAACAAGTAAAACCAATAACAAAGTGCTTAACTAGCTACAAACAGCTTAGTAAACCTCAAGACAATGACTTGCTGACTCTATTGTGAGATATGATACTTTAAATTTTTTCTTTTAATAAAATTTTTGATAACCCCATGACTGTCTATTTGTAGCATTCAGTATTAAGTAAATTGTTCATACCTTCACATTTTAAGGAAGTTTTTTTTTATAATTCCACTACTATTTAATTTTAACAAGCAATATTAAGTAAATTATTTATACCTACCCAGGGGAAGTCTAGGAAGAGAAAGGGAAACTGAAAGTAATGGTGAAGATAATGATACACTGGTGGTAGATTGATGCTAGAACACTGAATGCTGGAAGTAACTGTATTATGAAAAAATTGTAAACATGATGTTTACCCAGGGTGCCCCCATAAGGTCCTCCCAGACCTCCGTATGTGCCAGAGACCTCTTTGCCCGGCCTAGGGTTGGGGGTGCTGGACCTGGGTCATCCGACCCCCCACTTCCTCTTTCCTCCAGAGCTCCAGGTGGGTTTCTGGGAGGACCTTATGGGGCACCCTGGGCATTTTTACACTGTAGGAGCTTAACTGGGGGTGGCAGATAGCTGCTCACCTATACTGAGGCAGTCACTGGCAATCTCATACCAGTTTACATAGCAAACCGCATGGGCTAGAGCCCCTGCGCAAATATATACTCCTCCCAACCATCTGTACCCCAGATTTACCCTTTTTCACTTCAGTACCACACAGTTCTAACCACAGACCAAAGTCGTACAGTGGATCTAACAATCGCAAAACTATTTCAAAGGACATAAAATGAACACATGTCTTTTGAATATTTTTATGTGTAGGTTCTTTAACAGCTATAATTCTCTATATATATTCTTCTACCATGACATTTCTATCCACTTTTCATCTTGTCTTTGCTTTGTAAGTTGTTCAATTAGGAGTGTTGATGGAAGTGTCCCTCAGTTTGATGCCTATGATTGAACTATGTCATTGTTGGAGATTGTTGGTCTTGTTCCTATGACCTCCAGATGGCATTGATGCTTGTTTGCATAGACACATTAAAATGGGAAAATACTATACAGATAAGTTCTTATCTAATAGAGGTAAGAACACACAAATATGCACCATGGGACCTTACACCCTGAACATTGATATAATGACCTGGCACAGACCTCAGAAGAATGGGCATCCTCCATTCACGCCAGAACCAGGCAAGCTATCTACGAAACATCCAAGGTTTTTTATAGCAAAATCTGGAAGCAATCCTCTACCAGGGAAGACACTACCAAGGCCCTGACAGCGACCTCCTGAAAAGAGACTTCTGTTAACACTGAGAGACTTGACAGCAACAATGACCTGCTCCACAGGACATGGTTCTCTCTATTGCACCTTAAGTGTGAGGTGAAATGAGAGGATGCTCTGCACCATCCTGACTGCAATATGGGATATGCAAATTCCAGAATCTTTAATACAGAATCATGACACCAACAACAGAGACTATCTGAGGAATGGAAGCATATTGCTACTACAGACAATGACTTGGACAAACTAGTTTGCCTGAAGCCTAGACTCGGTCTTGTGCCAGGAAACTTCAGGGGTAGGGTCTCCTTGTTTTTAGACCATAGTTTTTTTCTTCCATGTCCCTTATATTTTGGTGGGCCTATGCAAACAAATGGCACTCTAACACCGTTTTTTACTATGTTCCCTTGACTCCAATCCTTAAGAAAAACAACCCACTGAAACTTTTGAGGTTAACTTAAACTAGTATGCATGTGCATGGAACTATACCAAGGTACTTTGCCCTCAATGTATAAAATGTTACGTAAGTCTAATGTCTTTAGATTATATTGTGTGCTGCTAAGAAATAGTATGTACTACAATCTGGGGATTTGAGGGACAAAGTAATTGTATTGTACATGGGCTCAGTTATTTTTTCTTAATGTTCTTTGACTGAAAGTTCAAGGCTGGGATATCATTGATGGAACTACTGAGAATTCTGTTTATGGCTGACTGTGCTTCCACTGTAACTTTACCCTGTCCTCTTTCTTTGCATCTTTGTTCTCAGAATTAAAAGAAAAAAAATTAATAATAAAAAATAAAAAAAAACCATGTTTAGATAAAGAAAAATTTGGGGGTCCAGAGCGATGGCACAGTTGTAGGGCGTTTGCCTTGCATGCGGCTGACCTAGGCCCGAGTCCCACATGTTGCCCCAAACCAGGAGCGCTTTCTGAGCACATGGCCAGGACTAACCTCTGAGCATCACTCAGAGGTTATTTTAAATAAAATATATTTTATTTAAATATAAATAAATAGGTATAAATAGAAATAAAGATAGGAAAATTTTTTAATTATCTCATTTGATGCATTATACTTTTTTAATTTTGTGCCATATATGTCAGCACTCAAGTACATACTCCTGACTCTGAATCAGAAATTATTCCTGGTAGGCTTTTGGACATATGGTTGCCACGTATCAAACCCAAGTCAGCTGCGTGCACGGCAAACATCCTACCCACTGTGCTCTCACTTTGTTCCTAAATAAAATTTTTAAAAATTCATAGGCTAGGTACAAAGATCAATTTTTCACCACTTATAAAAAAGTTTTGGATCTGTTTCTAGCTCAGAATTTATTTTTAAGCCTACTGGATACTCAGGTTGAAGAACTCTCTAGAAATTGACAGAGGGCCAGACTAGTAGCACAGCAGTAAGGCATTTTTGTCTTGCATGTGGCTGACCCAGGACAGACACTGGTTTGGCACCCCCTAGAGTCTCCTGAGCCAGGAGCCATTTCTGAGCACAGAGGCAGGACTAACCCTTGAGTTCTGCCAGGTGTAGCCCCCCCAAGAAAAACAAAACAAATAAAAAAAAAAGAAAAGAAAAGAAATTAGTAGCAGAGTGGGATGAAGGCACTACTCTATGTCACATCATAATAACTACAAACTTTATACCAATTTTTGCAAGAAAGCAGGGTACAATAATTATGTGAAGCTTTTTTCATGTTGTTATAGCTCAAATAATTTATTACTAAGCTGTCTTTCATGCAAAATTAAGATGCATTGAATAGTTAATATGCATTAAAATTGAATGGTCTAAATTAATGTACATCTTTTCTTTCATGACAGTTTAGTGCAATTTTTTCTGGTCTGTTGAAATCAGGTTACATATTAGTTGTTATGGATTTGTGCATGATAAAAGAAATATTTTACTTGAGAGAGTTTACTAGAGTGCTAAGAAGTATGGATTTACAAAACTTAATTCTGTGTCTGAGATTCTGCACCACTCTCATTGGTTTTATTATCTAACATGCTGGTCTCAGCACCACTTAGAAAAAATTTTGTTTACTTTATTGTTCTGCCACAATGCATCAAATTTAGATCCATCTAATACATTTGAAATTCTTTTCTCTTTGACACTTCTGATGACTGTTTCATATGATTTAATATCCCAACTCTTAATCATTCACATGTTTTTCACTCACTGAAAACTGTACAGCTCTCTTTCAATGTTTTAAATGAACATAATCACGTTCAGCTTGAAGTTTGCAGGATAGTTTTCATATTACCCATAACCAGAAAGAAATGTTTTGCTTGCAGATAAACTGTACCATTTATATAGCACATGTCATCTGTCAAATGGTTTAAACAAGGCAGCCTCTCCTGGCCTCCTGGCCTCCTGGTGCCTAAAGCTCTTCATTGCATTGACTGACAACTGGTGGGAAGGAAGCCCTCTAAATAAACCACGCATATTGACTTTCAGAAATATACTGGGAGTGCTTGAGAAGACAAACATGCATCCTTATGCCACTGGTAAATACACTCCTATTCTGTTTACCTTTTATACAGCATGACAAACAGAATTATACCATTTGAGAATGAATGAAAGATTATGACCCCATTTTTAACTCGAAAAATTCAGTCCAAATGCAGTATGCAGCTATTATGCCATGGCAACAATTATGCTGTGAAATGTGGTAGTCTAAAACATAGCTTGTAAAATAAATAAAACTGAAAATATTATGAACTGTGCTAAACTTACCTTTCTACAAAATAAATGTATGCTGGTTCCAAAGAGCCCAGCTCATTGGTTTGCAGAACAGTCTGATTCTTTGGTGAGGAAGAATGATTACTACATCAGTAGTTGCTAGAAACAGTACCTATTGTCCTGATTATTCACTGTCGAGAAATTCTTTGTAATCAGATCAGTACAACATTGGGATCCAAAAGCAATCCCCACAGGGTTGTTCACAGTATTATCTGTGAACTTTGTAGAGGACTATTTAGCCTGAGCTGTTTGAACATAGAAAAGCAAGTTTTCCAAATTGTTTCATCTGTTCTTGCTGAAAATGTCCTCCTCCAGTCCAACACTTCTTCCCACTGATCCCAGTAATCCAACTGAGCAATATATGGGTCATGCATGTGAACTGATCTATAGATATGTCTTTGTTTCAGGTGAGCAAGCAGTGACTATGCATGAATATCTTTGGAAACTATGAATATCTTTCACCCAAGAAAACAGTGGTATCAAAGAGAATGGCTGGGACGATTAATTAGATATTAGGGTTCAGAACCTCTGTTTCCTGAATAGCTGGAGATTCTCTATATAAACACCACCAAATCAAGGAAAAGTATTTCAGTACTCAGACTAAAAATTCTTGAATACTTTCTGGAAAGCCCAATCAAGGAGAAAGGCTAAAGGAAATGATGTAGTAAAAGGGGAGTCTTGAGCACAGAGACAAGGATGCATCAGGCAGCTAAAGAATAAATGTGTGGAAATTAGAACACTAATCCTAATTTTGAATTAGTCATTTTCCCATGAAAATATATAGCAGATTTTTTTCTATTCTAGCAACCTGAGTTGAGAACCTGTAACTTTGTAAAGTCTTGCCCTCAGAAGGTGAGGTAAAAGAAGGCATTCTATCCCTAGGCTGAAGTCATAAAGACGAACCTCTGAGAAAAACCTCATCCAACATAAATTAATAACACTGCCAGAACCATCTTGGACATGTGAGTAATTCCAGATAGTTCCATTTACCCTGTAATTTATTTGGTCCAGAGAAAGCAATTTTTATAGTATAAAAGAATATCTCATGCCAAAAATACATAATATTGACTTTATGATCCCAATGTTTCGGATCACAGCTACATCAACTTTGCCAAAAAACTATACTGCTAAATCTTCAGAGAATAGTAGAAAGACAGAAATAATAATAAATAGATAGAAAAATCTTTGTTTGGGCCTCACTAGATGCCAGGCACTCTGACTAAGCACGTATTTATCATTTTCTCTAAATCTCAATTATGCAATATGCAGTATATATGGGACTAATAATGGTATTACTCTTTAGTTCTAATGAGTGAGTTATAAAATATATTCACTTATCACATGGACAATGTAGAGTGAAAAGCTAAAATGTAATCTTGGGCAATGTAATTCTGTCATTTGTAATAATCGACCATTTGTAATCATATTTCTAGCCTCCATTAAATTTGGTGCTTTTCCATCTGCCCCATATAAGTTTATCAGATACATCCTATCTGTAACTATCCTACAGGATATTCCCAATCACCTTGCTGGGCTTCTGCACATACCTTATCACTTGCTATCACCCATCCTTCATGAGGTATACATATGTGGAGTGGGGATGGGAAGTTATCCACCCAGGAGCACCTTTTCCCCTTTACAAATACAAGGCAACCAAACCAAAGCTCCTATTCCTCAACTTCAACCACCCTATCTGCTTGGTGCTTCTACTCTGAGCTTCCTTTGTATATGCTAATCACTTTATGGCCAAGCACTAGCCTGATAACAATGGACAGTGCCATACTCTAGAGTCCCATACTCTAGAAGCATTTCCACTATGGTCAGGAACTAGGCAAGGCTGTCCACTGTCTCCTCTCTTATTCAACATAGTTTTATAAGTCCCAGCAATAGCAATCAGACAAGGGAAGGGAATCAAAGGAATCCAAATAGGGAAAGAGGAACTCAAACTATCTCTTTTTTGCAGATGATATGATGTTATGCATTGAAAACCCTAAAGAGTCCACAACAAAACTCCTAGAAAAAATTAACCAATACAGCAAAGTGGCCAGTTACAAAATCAATACACAAAAGACAGCAACATTCCTCTATACAAATAACAAAGTAGAGGAGAAAGAGATTAAGGAACCAATCCTATTTAAAATAGTATCCAGAAATATCAAGTACTTAGGAATCAAACTGACAAGAGAAATGAAGGACCTATACCATGAGAACTTCAGAACACTTCAGAAAGAAATTGAAGAGGACCTAAGGAAATGGAAGAATATCTCAAGGAGAGATTCTATATCTTACCCTGCTTCTCATTCCTTCCATAAAAAAGCACAAAAGAGCTCTTGTCCACAGATCCTGTTCCCCCCTTTGCCTGCCTACTGATCCCTATGATCCCCATGTGCCTCCCCTACCTCCCTTCTATGGTGTGGGGGCCCTCTTCTCTGAAGAAGTGTGAGTATTATTTTTTTTTGTTTTCTAGACCACACCAGGAAACACTCAGGAATTGCACCTGACACACTCAGGAGATCATATGGGATGCTAGAGTTGAACTCTGGGTCAGCCACATGCAAAGCAAATCCCCCATGTGCTATGCTATTGCTCGGGCCCCAAAAATGGGAGTATTAAACTGTCATCATGCCAATCATTTCCTTGCCTGTTAGACTTGCTAGTACCTCAGATGTTCTATTAGTCAAAAATGCATCCAACAGGGAATTTGCAGGTTTTTATATTTTTGTTTCTCAGAGCAGAAATGTATTCCCTATATCACTAAGTACTTTGTTGCATTATTTCTAAAAGAATCATTCAGAACTACCCAGCAAGCAAGTCCCCCAGGATTAGATCAGGTTTGCCTGCTTGGGGGTAAGGGGAGGGAAGACTCAGTTCACTTCCTCTCTGAAGCCTTTGTTGCTTCCTATCAATGTGAATGAAAGCTCAAAGAATTCCTCTGAGCTTAAGGAGAGCCGTGGGAAACTTACCTAAATGAGATCTTTGATTCTTCACCCCATCTTTGAGAGTTTTTGTTTATATAGGGCAGAGTGGGTGCCCTGGCCTTCAGCACTGCACTGGCAAAGCAGTTAGAGTAGCTTCAAAATCAACAATTACATCACATACGTAGCTCAATATGGAGTACATCTCTGCTCCAGGAAACAAAAATTAAAAAAATAATACCTGCAAATTCCCTGCTAGATACATTCTAACTGAACTTTGTGTTTGCAATTTACATGAATGAGTATTCATATAAATTTACATGTTACACAAGTAAAAAGCTTATATCTTGTAACTGCCTACATGAGACAAAGTTCTGATAGGCCTGAAGATGGCAACAAACAGGATCAAAATGTTCTTCCACTCTACTAGAACAGTTCTAAGGACCTGAAAGATAGTATAGCAGGTAGAGCACTTGCTTTGCTTGCAATTTACCTGGGTTCAATCCCTGGCACCCCAGATGGTGCCACTCCATCCTCACCAGGAGTGAGTGATTCCTAAGCAGTTATGCAATAAGCCCTGAGCACAGCTGGGTGTGGTCCCAAAATAAAACAACAGAAAATCTGTTTAAAAAGTCTGCTCCTGCGGGCCGGAGAGATAGCATGGAAGTAGGGCATTTGCCTTGCATGCAGAAGGATGGTGGTTCGAATCCCGGCTTCCCATATGGTCCCCCCAGCCTGCCAGGAGCAATTTCTAAGCATAGAGCCAGGAGTAAACCCTGAACTCTGCCAGTTGTGACCCAAAAACCCAGAAAATGAAAAAAGTCTGTTCCCAACAAGAACTGAAATATCTCCAATGGACTGCATAAAATAAAAGTAAGGATGAACAATATGCAAATATAAAAATTAGTAATATACAAATTAGTGTACAGTGCCAGAAGTATTTCAAGGTCCCCAGTTTAGAGGAAATAGTTGTAAAAGAAGGCCTTCTCAGACAGCAAATATTATTCAAAGATGACACGTTATTTGAAAAGAAACAAAGTAAATTAAAAAGAAAATGTTGGGTTTCTTACTCTAGCTTATAAAATATCTGTTACTTTATAATCAGAAGAATTCATCCAGTAAAGCCCAAAACTGAGAAGAACATCATCCTCATGGCAACAGCCTATGGTGGGGAAGATGCAGTACATTTTAAACTTGATCATTGCTTTGAGACAGTTTTCTAGAGAAAAACATTGAGATCCCACCAGTTCAAATTTGCTTCCTCATTTAAGTAAATTGTATGGGAAGGGGTACACTTTATTTACATCAGTGTCACAGGCATCAGATGCCAAGTCTATCTCAATCCAGACAGGCATTGGAAAGCTGTAAACATATGGCTACCATTACTTCCGAACTGCTAAGAACATTTTTATGGATCAAATCCTTAGTCCTGACGTCTCAGCCAGGTTCAGAGATTTGTGAAAAATGGCTGCAAAGCTCTTTACTTCCTAAAGTCTCATTTATAACAGGAATTGGCTTTGGAAGTGTTTATGTGCTCTTTGGTGTTGTCTATAATTACTTTCTCAGCTGAAGTGGCGGTTTGGAGGAAGATCCAGAGTGAGAAAGGAGATGAGAAAAGCCTGAATAAATAAATAAAAATGTCTTATGGGGAATCTATTTCATCTCTCTGGTCTTGTAATTTTCTTTTTTGCCCCCAGGTATAATTGAAAAAAATTTCCAAGTTCTACCACAGATATTAAAAGAAACACTGCTGGTTTTTGTTATGTGGATCTCACACTCTTAAAGTTCAAATAGCTGCTATATAAAAGGCAGTGTCCAGTGGGGAGATAGGAAATAGTGGTAACTGACCTCTATCTCCATGGCTATGTGGATACACTTGGAAAACCAGTTATTACTTACCTGGGAGAATATGGAAAACAGCTTTTGTAGTCTTCCAATATACATATAATATATAACAAGTCCAAGGTAGAGTACCTGAAAGTAAAATTGCTATTCTGAGGGCTACTGAACTAATATACAAAGTTTATGCTAGGTGCTCTAAGCTCCTCAATGGTGAAAAATAGTCCGTAATTTGGAGTCTTTCTGGCCTGTGCAGTTGGGATCTCAGATGTAAATTGAGATTTAGGTAAAAATTCCATTGGATCTAAAATAGTGCTAGATACTACAATAATGTAGTGGTTCTCTCTTTGTTTGCTTAGCAAACCTTTTTTTTTTTTTTTTTTTTTGGTTTTTGGGCCACACCCAGTGACGCTCAGGGGGTACTCCTGGCTATGCGCTCAGAAGTCGCTCCTGGCAGGCACGGGGGACCATATGGGAACCGGGGTATCGAACCGTGGTCCGTCCAAGGCTAGCGCGGTAAGGCAGGTACCTTACCTGCAGCGCCACCGCCCGGCCCCTTAGCAAACCTTTTGACAATGACTCAATATATCTCATTGTGAGCTACATTAATTTTCACAAATTCTCTTATTACTGTGCTTTTTTAAAAAATATTATCCTTTTTACATACCTGTAAGCAAGCAATATAAAATATATTACATTATGCCTGCCAGGTGAATAGACTTGGGAATTGATGGAAATCAGAGGACAATGGTGGGGGGAATTTTACATTGGTGGTCAAATTGGTTGTATTATGAGCAACTATGTTATACATAGCCTTTAAATAGAGTATTTTATAAAATACATAGGCTGCACTTAAAAATTACTCAGCAACACTCATAATTAGAGAAATGGATGTCAAAATAGCAATGAGATATCCCACCCGGTGCGAATAGAACATATCAAAAAGTCTGAAAACAGTGTTTGTAGGGTTGTGGTGAAAAAGAAACCCTATCCACTGTTGGTGGGAATGTTGTCTGGTTCTGCACCTATGGAAAATAATATGAAGATCTCTCCAAAATAAATAGGAATAGAAATACAATACAGGGGGCCTGGGAGATAGCATGGAGGTAAGGCGTTTTCCTTTCATGCAAAAGGTCATCGGTTAGAATCCCAGTGCCCCATATGGTCCCCCCGTGCCTGGCAGGAGCAATTTCTGAGCATGGAGCCAGGAGTAACCCCTGATCACTGCCGGGTGTGACCCAAAAACCACAAAAAAAAAAAAAAAAAA
>PVKC010050046.1:0-10640 GCA_004027635.1 Crocidura indochinensis
GGGGTTCTGAGTTCATGCTAGAATCAGACTATAGGGATTGTTTAGCTTGTTATTTTTACCCCCATATGCATCAGTAGTATCATGAGACATTGTTCCTTTTTGCTTAGGCACATTAAAATGGTAAATCTTATATATGGAAACAAGTTATTATCAAATAGGGATAGGAACTCATAAATTTTATATTGTAGTGGGGCCCTTCACCCTGAACATTTGTCATAGTGGCTTGGCTTAGGCTTCAGATGATTGGAATGGCCATTCACCCCTGAACCTTGGATCCCACCCATGGAACCAGGACATTTTTCTGCACCAGCACCAGGAATCAGACTTCTACCAGGTAAAGCCCTAATGTTGCCCTGGCACAGACTTGCTCCAGAGTGGGTTCATATGATGTTCTGACGATTTGGATATAGCAACAACTTGTTTCAGGGAAGGGTTCTCTGCATTGTCAAAAATGGTGAGATGACACCAGAAGATGCTCTGTGACACCCTGTCTTTGACATAGGATCTGTTCAAACCCCAGGAACTTTAACTACAAAAACCTGACCACAACAATTGTGATTGAGAACTTTTACTGAGACCACAAAGAAAGGTTTTTGGGTTAGACAACTTAGTATGCCTGAAGTCTATTGTTGGTTGGTCTTATGGTAGGATGCTTCATGAGTTGGATCTCCTTGTTTTTAGGCCAAAAGTTTTTCCTTTCTATTTCCCCCAGTTTTTGCTGCACCTTTGCAAAAACAAACACAAATCTCTGCCACACACCCTCTTATTTTTCTTTATTTTAATATCTTTTAAATAGGACTCCCACCTTTTGCATAGAACTTTGGGACACACATTGCTTTGTTTTATTGCATTTTTCTATAAAACTAAGAAGAAAGGAAAACAAGAAAGGCTGGGGACTAAGGGCCAAGTGGTCTCAGATGTGCTGGTGGAGAAAAAATAAAAACAGAACTAAATATCCAAGTCAAAGTCAATGACAATAGAATCAAGAGATCTAAACTTCAACAATCTAAACTTTAATGGGCTTGCTATTACTGGCAAACCAGGGAGAAAGGGTGGTGGTGATATAAGATACATTCTGGGTTAATTGGTAGAGGGAGGTTGACCCTGGTGGTGAGAATGGCCCTGGCTCACTGTCTATCTGAAATTCAACTATGAAGGATTTTGTAGATCACAATGGTTTTAATGAAAATAATGAAAAGAATGGTGGAGAATACAGATCTACCTGTTTCTGCACCTCCACAAAGACACTGAATATAAGGATCACTCCACATGAAGTGTATATATAGTATGATCTTACATTCTGTGAAAATAGACCTTAACTGTGAAGAAAACTTATATGAACAATCTATACTAATGTATAAAGTTCTTCAATAAATTCAAGCAATCATCTAAAGATCTTTAAATATCTGAGATTGATCAATATCATTAAACAGTAAGATGAAGATAAATAAGAAGTCACGGGGGCTGGGCGGTGGCGCTGGAGGTAAGGTGCCTGCTTTGCCTGCGCTAACCTAGGACGGAACGCGGTTCGATCCCCCGGTTCCCCATATGGTCCCCCGTGCCTGCCAGGAGCGACTTCTGAGCGAATAACCAGGAGTAACCCCTGAGCGTCACCGGATGTGGCCCAAAAATAAAAAAAAAAGCAAACAAAAAACCAAAAAAAAAAACAACCCCCCCCAAAACAAAACAAAACAAACAAACAAACAAAGAAGTCACTGTTCCAGGGCTGGAGAGACTTTATAGGGAATAGAATGCATGCTTTGCATGAAGGAAGCTTGGGTTTGATCCCTAGCACTGCATGGTCCCCTGAACACTTCCAAGAGTGACCCTTAAAGCACCATGCTTGAAATAGCTCCTGAGAACCATCAGATGTAGTTAAATTAAAGAAAAAAAATAATAATCACTCTAAACAAGAGAAAATATATTGAAATAAAATGTAACAGAGATAAAATAATGCTAAAATGATGGTCCTTTATTATATTAAAATATGTAATTGAAGGAAGGAACATTTTTAAAAATTCAAAGTGTGATTTGAAATTTTAAAATAATAGTAAGATTTCTGAACAACATAAAAGAAAATAATAAATTCCAAATGAGGACTGAAAGTTCAAAGTTAAGATATCAGCAATGGGAACTACTGAGAATTCTGTTTATGGGTGATTGTCCTTCCACTGTAACTTTACCTTGTTCTCTTTCTTTGCATCTTTGTTCTCATAATTAAAAATAAAAAATTGGGGCCTGGGAGATAGCATGGAGGTAAGGCATTTGCCTTTCATGCAAAAGGTCATCAGTTCGAATCCCGGTGCCCCATATGGTCCCCCGTGCCTGCCAGGAGCGATTTCTGAGCACGGAGCCAGGAGTAACCCCTGAGCACTGCCAGGTGTGACCCCCCCAAAAAAATAAATAAAAAATTAATTTAAAAATTCCAAATGAGTAAACAGGAAGGTAAATATGATGAAATAGTTTCAGACACTACCACATAATGATGACAAGTATAAAAGTTATGAAAAAGACAGCATATAGAAATCAAAAGATACAATATCTACATAATATGTACAAAGGAAATATTAAAGAAGTAAGCTCTCTTTGAGCTAAGGTGTCACATTCTTCAATTAAAAGAAGCCCATTGAGAATAAGCAGAATAAGGGAGAAAAACTACAAACTAAGACACGTTCTGATGAAATTGTACTACTCTGGAAATGAAGGTCAACATTGTAAAAGCTCCCAGCAAGAGGAAAAATCACATTATTCATAAAGAAATAGAAAGTAGGTTGACATATTACTTCAGTAAACTATAATAATAGATACTAGTAGATAACAGAATAATGATTTCAAAGTCTGAAGGGAAGTACACCAAGAATTCTACTCCCAACCGTGTTAATTAGGATATTTTCTGAGGAAGAGCAACTTAAGTGGCTTCAGCAAAAAGAAAATATTATCTCATATTAGATGAAATTCCAAGAAAGGGTTTCACTAGGATGAATACATTCATCAGATTGATAATGACAAAAAAAAGCAATAAAATGGTGGTGGGAATGTTGCACTGGTGAAGGGGGTGTTCCTTACATGACTGAAACCTAATCACAATCATATATGTAATCAAAATGTTTAAATAAAGGGAAAGAAAGCAATAAAAGTCCCTAATCTTTCTACTGACCTGTTGTAAATGACAAACATTCAGATGTAGGACAGCCGACACTTGTTGACTGTATACACATATAGTTAGTGCCTCTCCCGTGGCAGATGTCCACAGGGTTCCAACAATAGTCACATCCAGAAATAATAGCCGTCAGAGAATGTCTGTCTCAGAAGTTCTGACAGAATTTCCTTCTGTCTATGGACAGAATTAAAGAGAAATATTCCAGTGTGTAGATGTACCATAGTTTCTCTATTCACTCATCTGTTCTTGGTTACTTGAGTTGTTTCCAGATTCTGTATATTGTGAATAGTGTTGCAATGAACATAGAAATGTAGAGGAATTTTCTGCATTGTGCTTTTAGGCTCCTAGGCTATATTCCTAGGAATGTATTGCTGGTTCATATGGAAGCTCAATTTCTAGTTTTGAGGAAAATTGAATTGGTTTCTCAAAAGGGTGAACCAGTTGACATTTCCACTAGCAGTGAATGAGATTTTCTTCCTCCTGCATCCACACCAGAACTGTTTGTTCTTGTTCTTTTTGATGCCAGTATCTGTGATGTGAGATGATATCTCATTGTTTTTTTGATTTATAGCAGTTAGGAAAAATGAAGTCAGGAAATTTGCTTATATCTTGAAATGGAGAGTATTATGCTGAATGAAATGAGTCAGAGGAAGAGGGAAATATATAATTGTGGGATATAAAAAGATAGTATGGCAATAATAACCAGAGATAATAGAGGTGAGGGCTAGGAGGACCAGTCCATGGTAGGAATCTTGCCACAAATATCGGGAGTACAGTTAGGCAGTTAGGGCAGAGAAGGGATTACAATGACAGTGATAATTGGAAATGTTTGCTCTGGATGAGAACTGAGTGCTGAAAAGAGATAAAATGATATGCTTGATACCCCTTCAGCAACAATATTGCAAACCACAGTCTAAAAGAAAAAAGGATAGACGAGGGATGGAGGGAGAGCGTGTGAGCAGTAAGTGTGTGTGTGTGTGTGTGTGAATGAGAGAGAGAGAGAGAAAGAGAGAGAGAGAACATCTACTAAAGAGGCAGGCTGGGAGAATGTGAGAGGGAAACTGGGGACATTGGTGGCAAGTAATGTGCACTGTGCACTGGTGAAGGGTGTTGTATATAGTATGTCTGAAGCTAATCATGAACAACTTTGTAATTGTGTAAAAAATGCAGGTAAATAAAATGCATTTAAAATATAATAGTTTTGAAAACATGGTTACAATCGTATTAAGATAATTTTAATTCTGATGTGTATAGTTATTACATCATCATCAAGATGCCCATGCCCTTGTATTGCTTTGTAAGTTTTTTAAATTATGGGATGGGTCTGGAGAGATAGTATAGCAGGTAAGACACTTGTTTTGCCTGCAGTTGAACTAGGTTTAATTCCCAGCATTTCATGTAGTTCCTGAGCCTACCAGGAGTGATTCCTGAGTACAGAGCCAGGAGTAATTTCTGGCCATTGCTGAATGTGGTCCCAAAACAAACCCCCCCCCCCCAAATAATATTTTTTCTTTCTTTCTTTCTTTATTTATTTTTTTGGTTTTTGGGTCACACCCGGCAGTGCTCAGGGGTTACTCCTGGCTCCATGCTCAGAAATTGCTCCTGGCAGGCATGGGGGACCATATGGGGCACCGGGATTCGAACCGATGACCTTTTGCATGAAAGGCAAACGCCTTACCTCCATGCTGTCTCCTGGGCCCCTATTTTTTCCTTATTAAACTTTAAAAATTCAACCAAAACCATGATTTATAAGGTTATTGATAACTGTGTTAGGTATATAATATTTCAACACCAAACTCACACTAGTGTCAACAATGTTCCCATGTTTTTTCATTCTCCCTGCTCTCACCCCTGCCTCCTGGAGGAGAGCAGGAAGAATTCAGTGGCTGCAGGTTAGATTTCACATTTTCAGTGTTTTTGAGTCAATGCTTTGGGTTTATAGGTATATAACTATCCAAAATTACTAATATAAATGGAAGCCCTGACTTCTATTCCCCCATTACTTCCTTTTCTCATCTTCCTTCCCTCCTTGATTTCTTTCTTTCTCTCTCCTCCTCCTTAAGTTCTAGACCAAAGAGTGATCTAGGCATTTTCCTTTATTACATTATATTTCCTCATCCAGTTATTCTATATACCACAGGTAAATGAGATCATCTTATGTTTCTCTTTCTTCTGGCTTACTTCATTTAACGTGAAAATTTCCAATTCCAACCAGGTTGCAGTAAATTGCATGATTTCATCATTCCTTGCAGTTTCATAGTATTCCATAATGTACATCTTTATAATTCACTCATCTGTGGTTGGACACCTGAGTTGAGTATATCTCTTAGCTATTGTACTAACTGCAGCAATACATAATAGTGTATATACATCCTTTTGCATTAGAGTTTTAAAGTTCTGTAGGTAGATACCCCAAAGTAGAATTGCTGGGTCATATAGAAACTCACTTATAAGTTTACTGGGGACTCTTCATACAATTTTCCACATGGGTTGAAGCAGACAGCATTCCCACTAGCAGTGGATTTAGAGTTCCTTTTTCACCACACCTCCTCCAGCATAAGTTAAAACAAAAACATTATTATAGAATAGGTTATACATTACTCTAGTGTTGATATGTATAGTCTTGGTGTATACAGACCTCACCACACCACCATAAAGTGCCCAAGATGCCCCATTAATGCCCTGTGTCAACTCCAGTTAACCTATTTATTCCACCCCCAATCTGGTATTCTTGATTCTGTAATCTAGTGGCCAGGGTTTACTATCAACTGATATTGTTTATACCTTTGTTTCTTTGTAAACCATAAGTGTGTGAGATCATATGATATATTTCCTTTTCCCTCTGGCTTATTTCATTCAGCATGATATTCTCTAGTTCCATCCATGCTGCAGAGAACTCCAAGATTCCATCTTCTTAAGAGCTGCATAGTATTTTATTGTACATATACCCCACACCTTCTTTTTCTTTTTTTTCTTTTTTTTTTTTTGGTTTTTGGGTTACACCCGGCAGTGCTCAGGGGTTACTCCTGGCTCCATGCTCAGAAATTGCTCCTGGCAGGCACGGGGGACCATATGGGGCACCGGGATTCGAACCGATGACCTTTTGCATGAAAGGCAAACGCCTTACCTCCATGCTATCTCCCGGGCCCCAACACCTTCTTTTTCTAACCATCTGTTATTGGACATTTTGGTTTATCTCCATACCCTGGCTATTGTACTCAGAGTATGGAACCTCTGCTGCAATGAACATAGGTGTGATATGTATTTTTGGAGGAATGTTTCTTTGTGTTAGGGGTAGATATTAAGAAGTGGAATTGCTAGGTCATATGGTGATCTATTCTTAATTCTTGGAAAACATTACTCTGTTTATGATGACATTCCCCCTATGGGTGAATGAGAGTGTGGACAGAAACTTGTTGTTTCTTTTTGGATCATACCCAGAAATTCTCAGAGATTTCTTTTGTCTCTGACAAAGGAATCAGTCCTGGTAGGATTAGAAATGCATATAGGATGCCAGGGATCGAACCTAGATCAGCCATGTGCAAGACCTACTCACTATACTATCTGATCCCTGTAAAGAATTTTTATCACTTATTCCTAAGCACATCCACTAGAAGGGCAGGTAATTAATAATGACTAAGATAGACTGATATAGTCATGTAGATGACTTTTTATGGGCACAGGGAGAGGAAGTATACCTGAACTATGGAAGATTCTATTAGGAGAATTCTCATGTGAGTGCGGGTGAATGTTGTTACACTCAGTGGTTTTCTTCTTCCAGCCATGTGAATAATTACATCTGGAGAGTAAAATAAACATATTTTCAGACATGCAGGGACTCAGGAAATTTACTTCCCACATAACTTTTCCAAAAAAGAACAATTACTGGAGCATATTTTTCAGTCAAAAATAAATGATTAAGAAATAGTGAAGCACTTGACCCAAGAAACCATGGTAATAACACAGCAAAGCAGTGAAAAGAAGCCCTGGTCTCAGAACTGGGAGCACAGAGCAAAACAACAGTCATGAAAAGTCAATCATGTCTTCAGAAAGAAAGTGAATTCCCTGAACCAAACTGCACTGTCAATGACTTTCAAGAACAGGTGCTGGCACATCCTTCCTTCTCTTTTTCTTTCTTTTTAGAAGCTCTGCAAAATACATAAAATCACACTCCAGGTTTGAAGGGAACAGAAATGTGTCCTTGCTCTCAGCATTTGATGGGGAGAAGGAACAGAAAGTGCATTTGCTTTTCCGTCTTAAAACTCTTCCCACTTCAGGTGGCACAGCTTGGGTGACAATCACATTTCCTTTTTTGGGATCTCATCTTTGAGTCTTGATTCTCAATCATGGCTTTGGGGGGTTTTGAGGGGGGGTTTGGTGGGTTCTCTCAGGCAGTTCCTAGATGTCCTCAGGGGTTTGTCTGGAGATTCTCTAAACAGTTTGTTGGTGGTTCAGTGCTCAGGCCCAAGGATGTGATGTTGTTCAGGTCCTATAGTAATTACTGGAGCCACCCCAGTGGTGCTTAGAGGCTCCAGGGCTAAATCTACCAGAGCTTGGGAGTCATGTGGTATGGGGGGGTTGTCATATTGGGGTCATTTGCATACAAGGCATATACCTTAACTACTGACCTATATTTCTGCTCCCTCAATTATAGTTTCAGTGCTATTTACTTTGGAAAAAAACCCTGTTTTTATATTCAATTTAAGGACAAAACCCAGAAAATAAAATTACTGAATAGAAGGTAAGTTGATCTTTGGAGTCAGGGAAGCAAAGCTGAGGGAATAATGAGAGGGATGGGAAAAGGAGAGATTTTTCTGATAAATCTCTGTAGAGTGCCAAGAAAATGGTATAGAGAACCAGAATCCATGTTCAGTCCCCGGCGTCCCATATGGTCTCCCCAAGCCAGGAGCGATTTCTGAGTACATAGCCAGGAGTAACCCCTGAGTATGACCAGGTGTGACCCCAAAATAGAACAAACAAACAAACAAAAAAACCCAAACAGAATCCATGTGAAAGCTCCAGTTTTTCTTTTAATTTTTTTGTTTTGTTTTGATTTTGGGTCATACCGGCAGTGCTCAGGGGTTAGTTACTCCTGACTCTATGCTCAGAAATTGCCCCAGCAGGCTCAGGGGACCATATGGGATGCCATGATTCGAACCACCATCCTTCTGCATGCAAGGCAAAAGCTCTACCTCTATGCTATCTCTCTGGTCCCAGAACTCCAGTTTTTGACCCAGAAATTCATGGTTTCCTCAACACAAGTACTGAATTGACGGTAATCCAGCTCCCCTGTCAGGATAGCTCAGATGTGGCTCCTACCCATAAAGATTATATATAACAGTGGCATGTCATGGAGAATACTTTGTGTTTGCTTTGGCTGTAGGAGTTGAGAAATGTGTGGAAGAGCCATATAGTGTCTGGCGATCAGGGCCCTGGAGTGCCACCGCACTGTCTGGTCACTGCCATCTTCTAGCCCACTGCCCTGGTAGAGGGTAGTTCAACCCATTTCTGTTGCTTCTTGAAATACCTCACTCTCTTTGCCTCAGGAAACCATGCTCTCTATCAGGATTTGCGTGTGGAGAGGCACCACCTCCAGAGCTTTTATGTCACTCATCAAATGCTCCGTTTCTCTGGGTGCTGGGATTCTCCTTCTCCAGTGACTCGAGTGTTCACATTTGCCCCACTGTTCTTGGGCTGGGTGCTGTCAGGATAGGTCACTGGCTTGTTGCTGCTGGTAAAACACCACACCTGACCCAACACCACACCTAAACACAAGTCTCTTCACCTTCATAATCAATCCCACACCACACTTGCTTCTGGAATTTAATGGTACTGGGATTGATTTCTAGGTCCCTATCTTTGATTATGTGTGTGCTAGAGGTTAGGTGTTTGACTGACTTAGCTCCACTCTTTTCATAATGGTGCTGATTACTTAGAAAGACACTGTCCTGCAGTCTCCAGCTATGAGCACACAGCCAGAATTCTGTTCTGTCACTTTCCTTTCTCTTTCTGAATATTTCCTTTGTTTAATCTCATACCTCCTCTCTCTGAGTTTCCTTCTTTCTTCACAAATGTTAGATACACTCCTAATATCAACAGGCATGGTGAATAGTAATATTTAGGCACATAGTGACAATGAATAAGGGGCATTCCCACTACCAGTGTTGTCCTCCCTCCAATCCTGTTCCCAGCATGCATCCCGAATCTCCCTCCTTTACCCCCTGTAATGCTAGTGAAACTGTTACCCACTTGTACTGAAATGACTATTTTAAGAATTTTAATTAATTAAATTTGGGGCCTTCTGAGCAGTGCTCATAGAGGTGATTTTTGGGACAGTAAGTCATTGGCTCAGTGCAGGGGCCTAGGGATATGGTCCTTCTCGAGATCTGATGATGCTAGGGATATCCAAATCACCCAGGCAGTGCTGGTGTGGGACATGCCAGAACCACACAGAGACCTTCAGTGCTGTGCTTGGCAGTGCTCAATGGATCGTGGGGTGCTAGGAACTGAACCAGGTTAAGTACAAGCTAAGTATGTACTGTGTCCTAACTACTATTTTATCTCCTGGTCAAATTTATCTATTTTATTATATATTTTTCAACTTTGGCACCTTCATTTAATTTTTTTGTTTGTTTTTGGACCATTCCTGGCAGTGCTCAGGGGTTACGCCTGGCTCTTTGCCCAGTAATTGCTCCTGGCAGGGACCACATGGGATGCCAGAGATCGAACCTAGCTATGTCCTGGGTCAGCCACGTGCAAGGTTAACACCCTACTTTTTGCTTACATTTTAAATTGCTTGAGGTACTGTGTTTTACAATGCTGTTAATAATGGTTTCATGTATCCATCATTTTAGTACCATATCCATGGCCAGAAATACCTATCTCTCTCCTCCAAGGTCCCCAAAGTCTCTCCTTCAATCATTTTTATTTTAATGCTTAATATATGAAATAATGATAGACATGGCTCACATAAACAGAAACCCTTTGACTAGCTCATTAATTTTGAGGATGGACATGGTCTTGAGAGTAGAGAATCTGAATTTCTGGCCCAGGGTTTCACAGGGAGCAGGAAATTTTCTCACTGTTTCCTAGGCTTCGCTATTGATAGGCAAGTCTACAGCTTTCTTTTACTCATTTGTGGAAAATTAGGAATGGGGTCTATGTTACTGTAGAGCTCTGACCTGATGATCTTTCCACTGATGAGCATTCTCTTTGACCTTATTATGACCTTAAAGTATGGAATGGTATCAAAAGTACCTAGAACTAGAAATACTAGGAAGATCACAGAAAAGAAGCTATCTTTACCTGGAGAGATAGCACAACGGTGTTTGCCTTACAAGCAGCCGATCCAGGACCAAAGGTGGTTGGTTCGAATCCCGGTGTCCCATATGGTCCCCCATGCCTGCCAGGAGCTATTTCTGAGCAGACAGCCAGGAGTATCCCCTGAGCACTGCCGGGTGTGGCCCAAAAAAACCAAAAA
>PVKC010050047.1:0-10663 GCA_004027635.1 Crocidura indochinensis
TAACACAGCATTTTGTTTGTATTTTTTGGGCTATACCTGAAGGTGGTGGTCAGCGATGACTCCTGGTTTCTTGCTCAAGGGGTATGGTTATGTTCACCTCAAACATACATGCTCCATCACTACTGGCAATATTAAGAATTAAAAGTAATCATAGGGGGCCCGGGAGATAGCATGGAGGTAAGGCGTTTGCCTTTCATGCAAAAGGTCATCAGCTCGAATCCCGGTGCCCCATATGGTCCCCCGTGCCTGCCAGGAGCAATTTCTGAGCATGGAGCCAGGAGTAACCCCTGAGCACTGCCGGGTGTGACCCAAAAACCAAAAAAAAAAAAAAAAAAAGTAATCATAGGCAAGTTATACATTAAACATTCTTACATGATCAAGATGTTTCCATTCATCAGCCCATTCCCTTTCTGTCAAACGGTGGTCTACTAACTCATCTTGATAGCCTCCATTTAGACCTATTAAAAATTAGAGATTAAATTTAAAGACAGAAAAGAATTCAAGAGACCAGAATTCTATCAAGCAAAAACACATACATGATAATTCTGGCTTTTTGGGTGGCCACACCTGGCAGCCACCAGGGACAACTTCAAGTTCTACGCAAAGGGATTATCTCTGGGTGGTTGAAATCAAACTCAGTTAAGCAGTAGGCAAGTCAAGTCCCTAAACCCTTTATTATCTCCACAGTCCCATACTAATTCTGAACATACTACTATGGTGATGACTCATTCTGATATATGAGATCTATAAAACAACAAAGCAAGCAAAGGATCACTTTGTTGCATATATGAAAATGTAAACTCGGGGGCCAAGAATATATAGTCTTGCATACTTGAGATGAGGTCCTGGGTTCAATCTCCCTCTCTCCTCTCTCCACACCCCCTCAGCATTGGTGAGCAGTGCAACTAAAATTTGCACAAATACATTAGGTTCCTGAATCATTTCAACAATCACAAAGGGAAGGTTTCCCCCTCTTAGAGCCCTCCCCCCATCAAATCAATTATAGCCCCAAAGAAAATAGGCGAAGAAAAATTAAAAAGAAAACCATGAAAAAAATATTCAAAACTTCAAGTTGCATTGGCCCCAATATATAGGGGAGAGAAGAAGGGAGAAAATTAAGGTGGAAAGAATAGCTGGATGGGAATATGAATATGATATGAATACTTTGAAAGTGTAAAGGAGTAGTATTGCTAAATATCCAAACCACAAAGTCAACAACACTGAAAACTTCAATAACAACTTAAAAAAATGTGCCGGGGGAGGATGTGGTGGTGACAGAGGTAAGGTGTCTGTCTGCCTTGCCAGAGCTAGCCTAGGATGACCGAGGTTTGAGCATCAAATGGGTGTGGCCGAAAAACCAAAAAAAAAAAAAAAAAGTGCCTGTCAATGTGGGAGGTAGTAATGTTGAGTGAAGAAGACATTAGTGGTGGGACTGGTTCTAGAATACAGTATGTCTAAAATCCAACTATGAATAACTATTAATCATGATGCTTTACTAGAATTTTAAAAAATGATTAGAAACCATGGGGCCAGAGCGGTGGCACAAGAGGTAAGGTGTCTGCCTAGAATGGACCAAGGTTCAATCCCCTGGCATCCCATATGGTCCCCCAAGCCAGAAGCAATTTCTGAGTAACCCCTGAGCATCATCGGGTGTGGCCCAAAAACCAAAACCAAAACCAAAAAAAAAAAAGATGAGGAACTTTATGTGATGCTGGCCATTAAACCAGGACCATCTGCATGTAAGGCTTTTGTTTTCTGTTTATGGGCAACACATGGCTCTGTGCTCAAGAATCATTCCTGGCAATGCTTAGGAGCGGTTTGCCAGGAATTGATCCCTTGCACACAGGGTCCCTTAAGTCCCACTGCTGGGGCCAGAGAAATAGCACAACACGGAGGGATTTTGCCTTGCACATGGTTGACCTGGGTTTGATCCTGGCATCCCAGATAGTCCCCAAGCATGCCAGGAGTAATTTCTGAGCATACAAATCAGGAGTGTCGCCAGGTGTGAAAAAAAAACATTCAAACAAAAAGACAAATGGTTAAATCTAAAACTATCATCATCAAAATGGAGGGGAAAAAAATGCCCTTCGAAAGACTGCAGGATTGAAGAAGGGAGGACAGTGATGGTTTTGAGGTTAATGGCTTGCTTTGCATATAAATGTCAATTTGGTTCCCAGAGTCACAGAACTCTCAGAGCACCAGCAGAAGTGACTACTCCTCACTCTACACTGTACAAGGGGTAGTCCCCAGCAACACTGAGAGCTCTCCTCAAAAAATTTTCCTAAAATAGAAATACAAGGGGCCCGGGAGATAGCATGGAGGTAAGGCGTTTGCCTTTCATGCAAAAGGTCATCGGTTCAAATCCCGGTGCCCCATAAGGTCCCCCGTGCCTGCCAGGATCAATTTATGAGCATGGAGTCAGGAGCAACCCCTGAGCACTGCCGGGTGTGACCTAAAAACCAAAACAAAAAAAAAAATAGAAATACAAAACTGATAGAAATAATAGCTATGGTTAATTGTTAGCATAATTCGCTCTCAAAAGTAAGATCAACTTGGAATGGAAATAGAACCATATCAACAGTTTCTCGTGGAGACATCATAACACACTAGCAAATACTTAGGCATCAAACAGTTGGATCTGAAATATTTGTTATTTTCTAGCTATGTGATGTTGATCCAAGTCCCTTCCTCTTATCAAAAGGGAGTATCACTAACAATAGAAACTGCTTAAAAAAAAAAAAAAGGAACTGCTGTGAGAATAAAAGAGATAAAGTAATTATACTACAATCTAAGTGGTATCTTTTAGATAAATGATGGCATCTGAGGATACCATTATTGTCATTATGTTAACATTTATGAAGCCAGGATCCTACTGTGGTACAAATTCCCAAAAGAGTCTAAAGAACCTTAGTTAGAGGGATATGAAATACTGTGTTATTACTTCATAATCCTTAAACTATCCCCTAAATGGAAAAAAAAGGGAAACTATAGTCTCTCTGGTCTCTGCTGATACATTCTCAGCAGTTAAACTGACCCTTCTTGATCAATTTGTATCAATACTGGCTTCTTCCTAAATTTAAAAGATGCTAAATTTCAAGGGAGGGATGAGGGGAAGAGGGGGAGAGGGAGAGAGAGAGAAAGAGAGAGAGAGAGAGAGAGAGAGAGAGAGAGAGAGAGAGAGAGATTAAATATGCCTAAGACACTTGTGTAAGATCACAAAGATAATAAGTTAGGATGCAGAGCCAAGATAGAAATTTAGGCCGGGTAGATAGATGGACACATGAACACAAACTGTGTGTATAAAGCCCAAATTCATTCCCTACAATTGCTATTTCCCCAAGCATTGCCACATGTAGCCCCCAATTATCATTGGGAGAGTAACGCTCCAAAAACTGATTTAAACATAGATATAACTTACCTCTCTGATCTAAACACTTATACCTTCACTTCAAGACCATTAATATATTTATTGTTTAATTTAAAACTGTTTTATTTGGCTTTATTTGCTTTACCAGTCTATATTTTTGACCACTGGAGAATAAACATACCCTATATATATATATATATATATATTCTTTTTTGTTTGTTTTTTGGGTCACACCCGGCAGTGCTCCTTTAAATATTTTCTTGTAGGGGTTGGACATGGAGTGTGTTCTCAATGAGCTCGAGTGCATACTTTGCACGCAGATGGCCTAATTTCAATCCTTAGCATAACATGGTCTTCTGGGTACCACACAGGATGCGCATGAGCATTGTTAGGTGTGATCCCAAAATAAAAATAAAGAATTTTATTGTGAGTGTTCTAAAATTTATTTAATCTTATTTTATCATATGACAACAATAAGTTATGAAAGAAGATATAGTCAAAACAGATAAAATACAACTCAAATTTTGTTTTTGTTTGTTTTGGGGCACACCCAGTGGTATAAGGGGGTCATGTGCTGGAAATTAATTCAGGTCTTCCAAATGCAAAGCTTGTTTTCAGTCTTTAAGTCATCTCTCTAATCCCTAAATAACTTCTTACCTTTTCCTTAGTGCGAAAAGGAACAATGCTATTATTTTATTTTAGCACTAAATAGAAAATAAACCCAGGGGCCAGAGAGATAGCATAGAGGTAAGGCGTTTGCCTTTCATGCAGGACAGTGGTTTGAATCCCAGCATCCCATATGGTCCCCTGTGCCTGCCAGGGGCGATTTCTGAGCATAGAGCCAGGAGTAACCCCTGAGCACTGCCTGGTGTGACCCTCCCCCCCCCCAAAAAAAAGAAAGAAAAAAGAAATAAACCCAAGGACTCAACCTGAATCCAAATCATTACCAGATTATTTACGTCACTTACTAAGACTGTGGTGTCTGTCACGAACTTCTCGATGTTCTATCATCTTGTTGGGTTCACGATAAAGGTGGGAAGTTGCAATATCTTCCAAGGTGTAATGCTGGAGAGGAGGAGGAGTAGGGTGGAACTGGGCTCCAGGATTCATGATCGGCACATTGAGGGCAGGACTGTGCCGGGGAGCAGGGCTGATGGTGCACACTCTCTTGGCGGGAGGCTCAGGAGCAACCGTATCTCTTTCAAAACCACTCTCTTCCCTCCTGTAGAAGTACCCACAAGAACAAATTGGAACCCACGGATAAATGTTCATGTAATACACCAAACTTTGTGTTTATACTTTCATAAACAAGACTATAAGGAAAGTTATGACGTAAGGTGTGAGCTAAAGTATCTATGGGGTCCATGTAGTAAAGCAAATTGTTGGCTTTTGACCCACCGTGAAGGTCAAATCTACTCAAAATCAAAATGGGACTGATATATTTAAACCTCACAAAGAGATGTGAGGTTTGGGGTCGGAGCGTTGGCACAAGTAGTAAGGTTCTGCCTTGCCCACACTAGCCTAGGACAGACTGCGGTTTGATCCCCTGGCATCCCATATGGTCCCCCAAGCCCGGAGCTATTTCTGAGTGCATAGCCAGGATTAAGCCCTGATTGTCACTGGGTATGGTCCAATCCTCCCTCCCCCAAAAGAGAAAGAAATATGCGGTTTAAGGAGATGACAGCACTTTCTAATATGACAGAAACATGGAGAATTATGGGTTCTAGGATATTCTGAGGCCAAATTTGCTACGATGGAAATTAGCTAATAAAAAACAATTCTCCACCTGGGAACAAAGGGTCATATAATTAAAGCACTCGGGAACTGGTAGGATTTTCGATTATTCAGCTTCAATTTTGACATTTTTCATTGTTTGATTGCTTCTTGGGATGGAGAGATGGTACAGCGCTTTGCTTGCATGTGGCTGTCCCAGGTATAATATCTAGCATCACAGATGGTAGGTATACTAAGCACCAGTAGAAAGAATCATGGGTACTGACCCATGGATTACTGGATGTGACCCAAAAATCTAAAAAATATATACAGCTGGGCCTGAGTTTCAGAACAGTGGGCAGGGTGTTTGCTTTATATGTAGCCAACTGGGGCTCAATCCCTTGCACTTTGTATGGTCCCCGAAGTTCTGCCAAGGGTGGTCCCTGGGACAGAACCAGAAATAAACCCTAAACATAGCCAAGCACAGCCTCAAAAGAAAAAAATATCATATACATCTTCTTTGACAAACTGTAGAATGTCATTCATATCAAAATTTCCAAAATTAATTAATATAAATATTCTGAGTTGTAGTGATTCATAAACTAGTATAAAAATTAATTTGCTTTGATTTTGGTTTTTCAGTCACATCCAGCTATGCTTATGTCTTATTCCTGGCTCTGTACTCTGGGACCAATCCTGGTATGGGGTGCTGAAGACTGAATCCAAAGACAAGTGCCTCTATCTCTTTGGATCCTAAATATTCATTTTTATAATTTTTTATAAGATTTCTTAAATTAAAAATAATAATTTGGGCAGATTATATTTATTAAGGCCTTGGAGCAGTAGCCCCAGAGCACTTTGGAGCACAGCTTCTCTCCAGGCATGTGACTGTCATCTGATGCCTTTTGTTTTTGTCTTTGGAACATACTCAGTGGTATTCATCAGGAGCTATTCCTAGCTGGGTTGCTCCTGTTGGTGCCAGAGACTGAACCCAATCCTACTACATGCAAAACATATACTTCAGCCCTCTGAGCAATCTCCCTGCCCCCAACTGGAAAAGATGTAGAAAAATTCTGTATTTTGTATTTGAAAACTTCTGAAGGAAAAAAAAAGTGTGCAACAAAGCAAATTTAATCTTTCTGAAACCATACCTATGTGTAACTGTAGAAATAAAAATCTTTCACAGCTTAAAGAGGTTCGAATGGCTCCAGAAGTGCAAGGATAAACAAGTGCTAATCTCACCTCTCTGGACTGGGCCTCTTTCCGTTTCCATGCACTTCCATGAGCAGCTCGGAAGAGTCAGCTGGAGAAGCGATACTTGTGTTGAGCAGAAGGTGTTCATGCTGTGCTAGGTACTGGGATGGGGTCTGCTTAGCAGCCCTCGCGCAGTGTAGCAGTTCTCGCTGTAGCAGAGGCAGGTTGGCCTTAAAAAGAGGAGGGAGTGGGAAGCAGCTTTCTTGGTATTTAAGTCCCATGCAACAGGGCTTAGGCTTTCACAAAACCTCTCTTCTTGTCGGTCCGATTTTCTTGTCTAAGAATACTGTGATAGTGGCCAGTGTGATAATATAATGGTAAGGTGCTTGCCTTGTGCAGGTTCCATTCCCTAGCATCCCATATGATCCCCTGAACCAATCCTGAATACAAAGCCAGGAGCAACCCCTGAGAATCACAGGGTGTGGCCTAAAACCCAACCCCACTCAAAAAAAAAAAAAAAAAAAAAAGAATGAGTTATCATGCTGAATTAGTGTCTTTTATCCTTAAAAGATATAAATTTGGGGGCCGCGAGATAGCATGGAGGTAAGGCGTTTGCCTTTCATTCAAAAGGTCATTGGTTTGAATCCCGGTGCCCCATATGGTACCCCATGCCTGCCAGAAGCAATTTCTGAGCATGGGGTCAGGAGTAACCCCTGAGCACTGCCGGGTGTGACCCCCCCCCAAAAAAAGATATAAATTTGGGGCTGGGCGGTGGCGCTGGAGGTAAGGTGCCTGCGCTAACCTAGGACGGACCGTGGTTCGATCCCCCGGTTCCCCATATGGTCTCCCGTGCCTGCCAGGAGCGACTTCTGAGCGAATAGCCAGGAGTAACCCCTGAGCGTCACCAAAAAAAAAAAAAAAAAAAAAAAGAAAAAGAAAAAAAGAAATAATGAATCCTGGGGCCGGGCGGTGGCACTGGAGGTAAGATGCCTGCCTTGTCTGCGCTAGCCTAGGACGGACTGCAGTTCGATCCCCCGGTTTCCCATATGGTCCCCCAAGCCAGGAGCAACTTCTGAGTGCATAGCCAGGAGTAACCCCTGAGCGTCACAAAACAAACAAACAAACAAACAAAAAAAGATATAAATTTAGGGCCGGAAAGATAGCATGGAGATAGGGCATTTGCCTGGTATGCAGAAGGACGGTGGTTCAAATCCTGGCATCTCATATGGTCCTCCGAACCTGCCAGGAGCAATTTCTGAATGTAGAGCCAGGAGTAATCCCTGATTGTTGCCGGGTATGACCCAAAAACAAAAAACAAAACAAAACAAAACAAAAACACCACTCCGGCCCCTAATATATATATATATTATATAATATATTATATATTAAAATAGATTTTTAATATATATGTATATATATGTATATATATGTATATATATATTAGGGGCCGGAGTGGTGGTGTGGAGCAGTAAGGCGTGTGCCTTGCCGGTGCCAACCTAGGACAGACTGGGGTTCGATCCCCCAGCATCCCATATGGTCCCCCAAGCCAGGAGCGATTCCTGAGTGCATAGCCAGGAGTAACCCCTGAGCATGAACAATAATCTTAAAAGGTACATTTTTGAAGAGTTAGGACACTCTCTTTTCTCTATTATTCCAAGACTTGGTTTCGCACCTAAATCTTTTTTTTTTTTTTTTTTAAATAACCCCGGCAGCGCTCAGGGGTTACTTCTCGCTCTACACTCAGAAATAGCTCCTGACAGGTACTGGGGACCATACAGGATGCCGGGTTTTGAACCACCGTCCTTCTGCATGCAAGGCAAATGCTATCTCTCCAGCCCCTCGCTCCTAAATCTTAACTGCCATCTAAGAAACAGTATACATGTCTGTGCTTGTGCAGGCACACACACACACAAGAAACAGCATAGCACAACTTCACTTCATGCTTACTGTAAGAATTACCATGGAATTTTAGATACAGGTATTTTTCTGGTTTGGTAGAAAATTGGGTTTTGAAAAAAATATTGGGCATGATAGAAATAAAGAATAAACTAGACTAGAGGATACAGAAATAACCCATGAGCAGAATTTTTATTTCTCAATGTAGTACACTAGTTGGGTGTGTCTTTTTTTCTATTTGTATGATTTTGTTTTTGGGCCATGCCCAGCGGTGCTCAGGGGTTACTCTTGGCTATCAGCTCAGAAATAGCTCCTGGAAGGCACAGGGGACCATATGGGACGCCAGGATTCAAACCAACCACCTTAGGTCCTGGATCGGATGCTTGCAAGGGAAACACCGCTGTGCTATCTCTCCAGTCCGTATCTTTTTTTTTTTTTTTAACATATTATTATTTTGTTTTGTTTTGTATTTTTTGTTTTTGGGTCACACCCGGCAGCGCTCAGGGGTTACTCCTGGCTCCATGCTCAGAAATTGCTCCTGGCAGGCACAGGGGACCATATGGGGCACCGGGATTCGAACCGATGACCTTTTGCATGAAAGGCAAACGCCTTACCTCCATGCTATCTCCCGGGCCCCACATATTATTATTTTACAAAAGAAATTATATAGCAATTTCCATTCTTAAACTTAAGAAAAGCTTAGTTTGGGGTTGGAGCTTGAGTCAAGTGGTAGTGCGTTTGTTTGCCTTGCATGCAGCTAACCTAAGACGGACCGTGATTCGACCCCTCCGTGTCCCATATGGTCCCCCAAGCCAGGGGAGATTTCTAAGACAGAAGTAATCCCTGAGAGCATCACTGGGTGTGCCCCCCCCAAAAAAAGAAAAGCTTAGTTGGTACAAATCATAAAAAGCCCTATACAGTTTTTGTTTTACTTTTGAGCCACACCCAGTGGCATTCAGGGGTTACTCTTGGCTCTGCACTGGAATTATTCTTTTTTTTTGTTTTGTTTTGTTTTTGTTTTGGGGCCACACCCAGTGACGCTCAGGGGTTACTCCTGGCTATGCGCTCAGAAGTCACTCCTAGCTTGGGGGACCACATGGGAAACCGGGGGATCGAACCTCGGTTCATCCTAGGCTAGCTCAGGCAAGGCAGGCACCTTATCTTCAGCGTCACCACCCGGCCCCTGGAATTCTTTATAGGCTCGGGAGACCATACGGGATGCTGAAGATCTGTACTCACAGTTGGCCGCATTCAAGGCAAATGTTCTAGCTTCTGTGCTACTTTCTCTGGCCCCAAATCCCTATATAGTTTTATTTATTATTATATTATTATTATGTTTGTTTTTACGTCACACCCGGCAGCGCTCAGGAGTTACTCCTGGCTCTATGCTCAGAAATTGCTCCCGGGAGGCCTGGGGAACCATATGGGATGCCGGGATTCGAACCACTGACCTTCTGCATGCAAGGCAAATGCCTTACGTCCATGCTATCTTTCCGGTCCAATTTTATTATTATTGATTTTCTCTTTAGCCACCCAGATATGATCATGGGTTACTCATGGTTCTGCACTTAGGAATCATTCTGATGGGGATTTGGAAACCTTAAGGGATGCCACATGAGAGATAAGTTCCTTATTTAATACTGTGCTCTCTCTCGAATCCCTCAGTACAATTTAAAAATTTAATTATAATCCCTTCATATATAAAATATAGAAGAATCATGTTTCCTCAGTTGTCCTTTGGGGCCACACCCAATAATGTGATGTTTGGGGGCTACTCCTGTTTCAGTGCTTCAGGGTTGCTCCCAGTAGTTTATGGGGATCAAAAATGAGGCTTTCAGATGCAAAGCATGTGCTCTGGCTTGTTGAGGTATCTCTGGACCCCATATTGCTTTTTTTTTTTTTGGTTTTTGGGTCACACCCGGCAGTGCTCAGGGGTTACTCCTGGCTCTATGCTCAGAAATTGCTTCTGGCAGGCACGGGGGACCATATGGGGCACCAGGATTCAAACCAATGACCTTTTGCATGAAAGGCAAACGCCTTACCTCCATGCTATCTCCCGGGCCCCCCCATATTGCTTTTGATTAAAAATTAAATTTTTTCTTCTCCCCAAATTAAGAAAAATTAGACCAACCCCACAACACATTTTTTTTTTCCCAGAAGCCAGTTCAATAGTACAGTTAGCTCACAGTCTTCAAGCCACCTGCATATTCCACTCTCCTGTAGCCTACACTCTTTGTGTAACCCCTCTATGTGTTATTGGTAGTCCTTCTACACACCACACACAATGCAGAAGGTTTTCAGTTTTTATCACTTTAAGCTTACGTGCAGACTACTCACATGTCTCTACAAGCTCAAAATAAAATGACATAATATATGGCTGACTGCTTTGATTTAGCTCACTAAACTGGGCTAAGTAACAAATCTTAACGTAATACCAAAGACAAATGCCACTCATTAATGACTTATAAAAATTACCTTAAGAAGGGGCCGGGC
>PVKC010050048.1:0-10638 GCA_004027635.1 Crocidura indochinensis
CTTTTTTTTTTTTTTTTTGGTTTTTGGGTCACACCCGGTGACGCTCAGGGCTACTCCTGGCTATTCGCTCAGAAGTCGCTCCTGGCAGGCACGGGGGACCATATGGGGGAACCGGGGGATCCAACTGTGGTCCGTCCTAGGTTAGCGCAGGCAAGGCAGGCACCTTACCTCCAGCGCCACCACCTGGCCCCCACTCAGTCACTTTTTAAAGAACTTCCATGACCACTGTGTCTCTCTGACAGCATTCATTCTTGGCCTTGAATACTATAGACCCACTCATTAGTTTGCTTATTTGTTTATTGCCTAATTAGAATAAAATCTCCAGGAAGGAATATCATCTGTTTTTTTCACTGCTATGTTCCCAGCCCTGAGCCCACATTCTGACACCCAATAGGAATGCAATGAATACTTGGCTCATCCTCTCCCCCTTGGGCATGAGTCCCATCCTCACTAAGCCACTTAAGGCCTCGCTTCACTAATTCTCCCTTCTCTCTCCTGTAATACCTTTATTTACCCCACTCTTTTTCACAAGATCATTCCCATCAGTGGAGAAGCAAGCTCTACCTTCTCCAGTATTACAAAGCAAAGCATAAATAAGCAAACAATGCTCTTGGCCCTCGTCTTCTTTCAGTTTGCATGCTTGCATATAGTTTATTTTGTCTGTTTTCTTTTTTGAGGACCATACCCTGCAGTGTTCAGTTTTTATTTCTGGTTCAGTTCTTACGTTATTACTCCTGGCAGTGCTTAGGAAGTCTACATTACGTGCCAGCGTTGGTCTAACCAGCATTGATCACTATTAAGGGAAGTGTTCTAACCCTTATACTAACTCTCTGGCCCGCATATCATTTATTTATTGTATATTCCACTAAGTGAAAAGCAACATGAGGGAAGAATTTCTTTCTATTTTGTTTGTGGCTATACTCTTAGTGTCTTAAAAGTGACTGGTGACTCAAAAATGCCTACAGATGTAGTGTTTTGGTTTGTTTTTTGTTTTTTGTTTTTTTGGTTTTTGGGTCACACCTGGCAGCGCTCATGGGCTACTGCTGGTTCTATGCTCAGAAATCTCTGATAAGAAGTATCAGGGAGAATTCTCTTCCGCTTTCTGTTGCTGCCTTCTAATACGGAAAATGCAAGAGGATAGTTTAATGGAGTACGGAAAACCATCAAGAGATTCCTCAGTATTTTGATAATGGCTCCGAGTGCTAGAAATGGAAAATGAGGCTCAGTTGTAAAAAATTTCCCCAAACTCTGTGATCTCCTCTCTAATGGCCCAGGGCTTAATCTTCCACAGAAGTGTATCCAGAAACACAACACCAGGAATTGCTTGCAAAAAATTCGCATGCATTAAAAGTGACAGCCAGGAGATGGCGACTCCCTTTGCTCTTCAGGAGGGGCTATTTGTTCTCTAGACTGCCACCTAAGGACAGGGAGAGGCTGGGATTATGCCAGGTTGGCAGGCTGGGTCAGCCAGAGAGCCTTTGGGAGAAGAGTCCCTGAAAACAGGTGTTGCATATCATAATACTTTGTTCTTGTTTGCAAATTGATTTTGTAAATAAAATTATCCTTACTGAAAAGAGATACATTTTTCAGACCTCAGATGCAAGAGCAGCAAGTGCAGGATGGCTTAGCAAGTCCACAGTCACTTTTTTTTCCCCTCAAACTCAAGGAATTCTAAAACTTAGGGCAGCTCCCTGGCAACTAGGAAGAACAGTCCTCGCTTTCAGATTTTCTTAGACTTGGGCAACAACTGTCAAGAACCAACCAGAAATGTCTCCAAGATGGGCATTCAGCTTGGCCAGCATTCTACTACAAGAATTGGGGCCCGGGAGATAGCATGGAGGTAAGGCGTTTGCCTTTCATGCAAAAGGTCATCGGTTCGAATCCCGGTGCCCCATATGGTCCCCGTGCCTGCCAGGAGCAATTTCTGAGCATGGAGCCAGGAGTAAGCCCTGAGCACTGCCGGGTGTGACTCAAAAACAAAACAAAACAAAAAAAAAACAAAAAGAAAGAATTAACATTCAGGGCTGGGGTGCACCAATCACTATAAGGAGTAGAAAATTGCGTAGAATTGGGAACTAAATATTAATTTAGGTCCTAGAGAGAACATCCATTGTTCTGATCTTCTCTGATCTCAGAGGGCTCTTTAAAGGACTCCATGACTCAAAACAAAACAAAACAAAACAAAACAAAACGCTGAACTTTGGGACTGGAGAGTGGACAGTGATCAGGGCACTAATTTTCCACATGGTTGACCTAGGTTTGATTTCCAGCACTCCATCTGGTCTGCTGAGCATGGCAAGGAGTGATCTTTGAGTGCAAAACCAGGAGTAAGACATGAGCACAGCTGGGTATGGCTCAACCCACCACATTCCACAAAAAGGTGAACTTTCTCTGAAAACTGTCCCAGCTTTTCTCCCCAAAGGCTTCACGACTCTTCACAAACAAGAACCTCATGGAAACAGAGAGAAAAATGCTTCTTTTCTAGCTGCTTTGTCTTTCTTTTATGCCTCTTGTTGAAAGGGGGACTGGAGTTGAAATTGAGTGGGATGAGCAAAGACCTCACAAGACCGAATAGGGTCACTTTTGCTTATTTACTTATTTTAGGGTGTCATGGTTTCCTCTCAGGTCTCACATATGTTTGGCTGTTGAGCCCCATCGAAGGTCCAGGCTGAATAGTCTTTAGAAGAGAGAGCTAATCATTTAAATGGTCTCCCAAAACATCTTATTTACTATAATCTTTGTAGTCCTTGTTTATTCTGTTCATCCAAAGGATTTCATGTTCATAATGGAGTTATCATTGAGTAGTCTATGAGGGCATACGAAAAGAACTTTTTTTTTTTACTGAGTTGGGATTCCCAGTGTTAAGATTAAAGTCATCAACCTCCTGGGGCCTGCAGCAATAAAAGCAGTGACAGCTCTTTATGTTTTCATTCCCTGCCCAGGAGAGACTTTTCAGCTGGGTGGGAAACAGTAGAGAATTCTTGACCAAGACCTCCTGGCATCTGTAGGCACTGGTCTATTTCCAGACCTGGTTTTATCTCTCTAGGGAAGTTTTCTGGAATTCTAAATTGCAAGCTAGTTCCTAAACCACAGCCTCTTCTTTCCCTGGGCACAAGAAATTCTCTCCACACTGGAAATGTACATGATCATCATATTAAATAAATGGAATTCGTGGAGTGTAATCAAAACAAATTTGTTTTGGTTTCCCACTCTCCTTTTTCATCTATTTAGGGTAACAAGCTGTTTGCCTGCCCCAGATAAAATTTAGGGCAAGTTCAATATCTTTCTGAACACATTAAAAATTCCAGCAATCTAGTCACTTCACACCATACAGTCTATATTTAATAACTGAAATACTCTGTAGCATGACTTCTTGCTTTGAAGTTGAAACTTTTCCCAAATCCCAGTTCAGGATTCTTGGAACGCAGAGAGAAAGGGAGCCAAGGGTAGGTGGCTGTGGGCTCTAGGCAGGGGCATGTGCTCTGCCTTCTTTTCCAGCTGACAAGTCATGAGTTCTAAGCTGGAGTTTAGAAATGAGAAGGAAGTGGTGAGCCAAAAGGAACATTCTGACTTGATGGGTCTTGCTTGGTCTGACCCTGGTCTCTACTTGGTAGAGGTGGAAAGTGGACTCTTCAGGGGTCTTGTTGGTGGAACTTAGTACCAATTATAGAGGATATTTTTTTTCTCTCTCTCAGATTTGCTTCACAGGAAAGTATTCTCTATTCACTCACTCCTTCCTCAGAATCTGTGAAGAAGGTGATAGCAGGTGATTCTCTCTGGGACTTGGTTGTTGCTCCATGCATCCTTTTCAAACAGATCTCCATCTTTCTCTCTTGGTTGAGTTTCACACTATTGTCAAATAGATGAAGCTACAAATTAATCTGACAAAAATCAGATGAACTTATAAAAAGTTAATTTTGTATGCACATGATGAGTCTCATAGAAAAGCAATACAAGGGTCCCGGGAGATAGCATGGAGGCAAGGCGTTTGCCTTTCATGCAAAAGGTCATGGGTTCGAATCCCGGTGCCCCATATGGTCCCCCGTGCCTGCCAGGAGCAATTTCTGAGCATGGAGCCAGGAGTAACCTCTGAGCACTGCCGGGTGTGACCCAAAAACAAAAACAAAAACAAAAACAACAACAAAAAAAAAGAAAAGCAATACAAATCTCCAAATTCATTAGGTTTTGTGTTTATATATTTATTTTCTACAATTTTGGTTTGGTTGTTGGGCAACACCGTGCTGTGCTCAGGGCTCACTTCTGGCTCTGAACTCACTTCGGACAGTACTCAGGGGACAGTATGTAGTGTGGTCTGTTGAATGCAAGGTGAGCACTTTAGTCCTTGTCCTATCTCTTGAGCCTTATGTTTCATTTTAAAAATGATCAAGGGAACAGAGAAATAGTACAGAAGGTAGGATGCTTGCTTTGCATGCAACTGCCTAGGGTTCAATCCCTGGCATCCCATCTGGTCCTCTGAGACCACCAGAAGGGACTCTTGAACATAGAAACAATTACAATTCTGAGTACCGCTGGGTGTACCCCCCAAACAAATTAAAAGATCAACAGGACCCAGAGAGATCGGAAAGGAGGTAAAGCATCTGCTTCTATGTGAGGGAAGAAGCTGCAACTCTGATTCAATTCCCTCACTCCACTTTTGGTTCCCTGACCAGGGGGGGTGGGGGGGGGTCACTCCTAAGCACAAAGCCAAAAATAGCCCCTGAGCATTCCTGGGTTTGGCCTCTAAACAATGCAAAACAAAACACAAAAAGGGTAACAAATTGTAGAGGAGTGATAAGTCTAAAAGGTTTGTTATTCTAGGGGTGATACATTGTGATAAGGTAAATTGTGGAGAAAATTAATAGAAGATAAGGGTTATTTTAGCAAGGCTCATTATGCAAATTCAAGTCAGTGGCTGAGGTGATAAGAATTATTCTTTGTAATTATGTGAGAAAGGGAGTGGCAGACTTTCCCAAAGGAAAATGCCTGTGCTGCTCTTAGGAAGAGGAGGAAGAGCACTTCTCTTGTGTCTCTGCTTTTCTTTATTGTCTTCTGAAAGAAGTCTTCTTTCTGCCTAGGTGGCATATTTAGGGGGTGGCACCATTTGCTCCCCTCATTGCCAATCCTGTCTTGTGCAACTCTCACACCTGACCACATGTTCCAATGGCCTCAGTAGCAATAAATGTGGGGACCAAGTACCACGGCTACTTCCTCCTCACCTCCCAAGGCACAGCCAAAGTCAGAGTTAGTTGTCTCTTCCTCCTCCTTCTCTTCTTCCTCCTCTTCCTTCTCCTCCTGCGTATTGAGCAAGTATCAAGGCTACTTCCTTGTTACCTTGCAAGTCACAACCAAAGTTAGAATTAGTCTCCTCCTCCTCCTCCTCTTCTTCCTCTTACTGCTTCCTCTTCCACATTCTTCTCCTTCTCCTCTTCCTCCTTTTTCTCCTTTCTCTTTGTATTGGGATCACATCCAGTGATGCTTAAGGACTGCTCCAATCTTGGTGCTCAGAAGGAAAATGCAATGCTGAGGGTTAAATCCAGGGCCTCACCCATGTAAGACAAGTGCTTTGCTACTGAGTCACATCCCCTATTCAGCATAAACTTGTTTTAACATATTGTGCATGTGTACTTGGAGAAAAGCAAATAAAAGTGACAGTAGTTTTGTTATTTAAAACAGGCCTATATTCTTAACATTTCCAGAACTGATGAAAACGGACAGAATAAACTGTTTTAGGCCCTAAAGGGACTGATCAGGCGCAGGAGTAACGCTGTAATGTGATCTTTATGGCCCCAAATCATTTCGATGGAAGTCACTAAACTGGTCCTAATCCTTTGTGAAAAAGAAGAAAAATTCTAAGATTGCTGTGTGACTGTCTCCCTCCCTACTTCACTGGGTTACCATGAAGATTAAATGAAATTTCACAAACATATTTTGGAATTTATATCGGAAGGCACAATGAACAGCCATGTATAGGAATATTGTGATTACTGATAGTTGAAAGTAGTCTTGATTACGTAGAATTTCTAGACAACTCAAAGCAGGCACTTAAGATTCAAAAAGGAAATTTTGCTCTTTTAAACTACACCGAGAGCAAACAATAAGGCTGTTTGGCAAGTTTTTGAAAGAAAAATAATACGACCTATACTTAGCAACAATGGGAAGTTTCTCTGTGTAACTGGCAAACAGAGCCCCACCCTTGGCCTACGGAGCGAGAGTCACCTAAAAATTGTCACCCAATATGCCTAGAGTTCCTGCTATTGCTGTTTGCTTTGTTTAGTTTTAATTTTGTTTGTTTGTTTGTTTGTTTTGGTTTTTGGGTCACACCCAGCAGCGCTCAGGGGTTACTTCTGGCTCCATGCTCAGAAATTGCTCCTGGCAGGCTCTGGGGACCATATGGGATGCCAGGATTCGAACCACCATTCTTCTGCATGCAAGGCAAATGCCCTATCTCCATGCTATCTCTCCGACCCCTAGTTTTAATTTTTTTATTGAATTAATATTGGTTAGCAAAGGTCCAGTTTCTGTCCTTCATCATAGGTATGGCTTCTTTTACCCATTTACCTACCTCTCTTCCCTTCAAAAGGTCATTAGTTTGCTCACCTTAGTATAAAAAGTTGTTTCCTTTGTAGGATAGTTTTACTACTTTATTTTCTTCCTAATAGTAACCTTACTCTAGAGTCTACAAATTGGACCAATAATTTTAGTTTATTACTGTTTTGTGATCTAGGCCTCGGAACATGCTTGCTTCCTCAAAGTGGCACAGTTAACTCAGGTCTTTTTTTCAGTTGCTTATCTTTCTTCTTTATCCATTGCCCCTATTCTCTTTCAGGGCTTTTTATCATACCACCCTAGTCTTCTACAGTCATTGGATCTTTGGCATAAAATCTGCCTTTAGGGGAGGAACGTAGGCAGAGACCAGAAGTCTAGAAGACTGGTCTTTGGCTGGAAAATGCAAATTGTATTAAGGGAATTCTCTGTATTTATATATAGTTCCTGGATACTAGTAGAAGTGGTTAGATGGTAGTAATTTTTTGCATTTAGTGATTCCTCACTTCAGGATCCTTCCAAGCATTTCATACATGATTTCATTCACAGTCACCACAGAAGGGGTCCTACACGAAATTACCCATGATCTCAGAAGTGGTGATGTTGCTACCTTTTATTCTTCTTTTAAAAATGTATTTATTTGGGGCCAGAGTGGTGATGCAGGGCATAAGGCATCTGTACGCCTTGTGCACGCTAGTCTAGGACAGACCACAGTTCGATCCCTCAGCATCCCATATGGTCTCCCAAGCCAGGAGCGATTTCTGAGTGCATAGCCAGGAGTAACCCCTGTGTACTGCCTGGTGTTGCCCAAAAGCCAAAAAAAAAAAGTACTTACTTATTTGGTTTTAGGGTCACACCAGCCTGTGCTCAAGGCTTACTCCTGGCTTTGTGCTCAAGGATCACTCTTGGGGGGCTGAGGGGTATCATATATGGTACCCGGGATCAAACCTGGACCAGCTATGTGAAAGACCAGTGGCTTACCTGCTGTACTAGCTTTCTGGCCCTCACATGTGGTTCTGATAAAGTTTAAATGATCTTGTGAAGGACTTAAATTGTCTTGTGAAGGACTATTGAACATGATGGATGTTTCTGGATGCTATGACATGGGTTATGGTACTCCCAAGCTCCTTTTTTTGCAGACTCGAGTCCCTTTATGTTCACCTCCAGATACAGATACAGATACTCTCCCCCCCTCTCTTTCTTTTGTTTGCTTGTTTGTTTTGGGGCCATACCCAGTGATATTCAGGGGCCATTCCTGGATATGTGTTCAGAAATCGCTCCTGGCTTGGGGGACCATATGGGATATCGGCAATAGAACCCAAGTCCTTCCTAGGCCAGCCATGTACAAGGCAAACACCCTACTACTGTGCTATCTATCACTCTGGCCCCAACCTCTGTTTTCTTAACTGAAAAATAGGAATAAGAAAGTAATAAAGCAGGACTGTAGAAAGGGTTAAGTAAAGTGATGCCTATAAAGTGATTAATATAGTCCAGCTCAAGTTGGCTGTTCCTAGTATTATTATTATTGACTTTCATGACAGAAATCAGAATTACTATTCAAAGATAGAACGAGGAAAAACTTGTTTGATTTTACCTGATATTTAAAGCAAATTATTAGATATCAACTTAGAAAGTGAGAACGCTTCAATCTGTCATTGTATTCTTGTTTATATTCAAATTTATTCATCAGACTGGGGAAAAGAATAAAGATGATTTGAAGAGAAATTGTTTGGCAGCCATTTAAAACAACAATGATGTAATACAAAAGAATCCATAGCACTGACTGCACATGAATTCTCTCTCCCTCTCTCTCTCTCTCTCTCCCTCTCTCTCTCCCTCTCTCTCTCTGTCTCTGTCTCTCTCTCTCTCATCTCTTGGCTGGTTTGGGTCACATTCAGAGGTGCTCAGGGCTTATGAGAATGTCCCTACTGCATAGGCCTACCACCTGCCTGCTGAGGAGGACTTACTCAGAGACCCTCAGAAAACTCTCACTCGTCCCAGTAGGAGAGAAGGGAGAAAGACCTGACAGCTTCCCAACCCTCAAAGGTGAAAGAAGAAAGGGTTCTTTGCTTCCAGGGAAAACTCTAAATGACAAAGGTCAGTGTTTGTGGCTGATCCATGGTAGGCAAAGGCTTCAAATAATTTCCTGAATAGCTTGTGATGTATTAACCATCAGGCTTCTTGCCAGAATGGAATAACATCTTACTTTCTCCTTCAGACTCTGAGGAGTAGATAGTGTTGTTGTTTGCTTTCTTAGGGAGGAATGGGTGAAACAAGCAGTTGGCTGTGGTCCTCTGTGACAGTGAGGTGGTCCCTGCTGTGTGCCCAGGCTGGGGTGGGGGAGCAAGCTCAGAAACTCCAGGCCATGAACTGACGCCCACTGGACCCACCAGGCTTCTCTCCTCCTCCCTGCTGGTTGGCTCACATCCTTTAGGGAAACTTGGCCCTTTTCAGAAACTTTTGGAAAATTTTCTGAGAGACATGTTTTTCTGGGCTGATATCATATACTTAGAGAACAAGGAAACTCTTGAAATAATCTTTTGTTTGAGGAAAGGGCAAGGAGGGTGTCAGAATTCAATAGGCCTGTTCTGTAGCGTAGGGGCAGAACTTTGGCTGGAATCCAAGTGGACTCAGTATCATCAACCATCAGTTACACCCATGACCTCTATATTTGGACTAAGGCACAATGAAATGTCATCAGATGGGAGGGGTACACAAATAAGGAGCATCGTTCTTTTTCTGTATTATAAGGATAGCTCATGTTCACGATTTTAAACGTGTCAAACTTCAAGAGAGCCAAAAGAAAAACATACAGAATTTCATTCCTCAGAGATTAAAAAAATTAGTATATTGGCTACTTTTTCTTCTTATGCTAATTTATACCAGTCTGGCAAAGGGGGCTTGATTTGAAAATAGAATAATGTGCAGAGGATAATATGTCCTTTAGCACCGTGGTTTGGAACTTGCTTACTGTCACAGAGGGTCACTTTTGTGAGACTAGAATAGAGCAGAGGGGCCTGAAAGATAGCAGAGCAGTTAGGGCAGCCAAGTGGGGTTCAATCCTACCAGAAGAGAACCCTGAACACAAAGCTAGGAGTTAACTCCTGAACACTGCTTGGTGTGGTCAAAAACAAAACAAAAACAAAACGAATAAGGCAGAGGGCAAGATGGATAACTAAAAGGTTATTCTTTGCATGAACAATATCTTGTATGACATAGACCCTGTACTCTCAGCTAGGAATAGTCTGGAGCATTCCCAAACTAAAAATAGATCAGAGCTTACTGTCAAACAGGGTTTAGATTTTTAGGAGTTCCCCTAGAAGTATTTAGTTTCATTTGCATGTATATGAAGGTGGACCAAGCAGAACTTTCTTATGAAAAGAAAGCGATCAAATTTCCAGGAGAGAGAAGCAAACGAGGTAATGCCTAGAGATTGTCCCTTCTTTCTGTCTGAAAGTGCATTCCAGGCCACAGCCCAGGGAGCATAAACAAGTAGAGTACAGACAGGAGACAGAGACCAGGCGAGGCTGATCATTGCCAAGCAGAGTAGCAAGAAGCAGGGAAATACACAGGGAAAGCCCTCTGAAACCTTAGAAGTTGAACTCATAAATATTTGGCCAGACACTAAGACACATACAAAAGCTCCCAGAGTCTGAATAAAGAACAGATTGGGGTGGTGGTGGTGGTGAAAGAGAACAGGTACTGGGGAGCTATCGACTCACTACCTACAGAAGTTCTGACATGGTGGAAGTATTTAGACCTCAACTGAACTAGAACAGAGACCCTGCTGAACATTTGGCATACTTGTGAGAGACCACTCCCCAAAAGTAAGATGTTAGTAAGACTATCTCCAAGGTAAAGTTTATACTAGACTGTCTCTAACAAAATTACAACTGAGCCTCAAAAGGATGGTGAAGCTCTTTTGAGAAGCTTAAAGTGTCCACCAGAACAGAAGCTAACATTTTTTAAAAAGGAGAAAAAAACATCAGACACCCATAAATGCGATGTCTATAATGTCCAGCATATGTTAAAAATTTACTTAACATGTAAAAAGCAGGGACAAGAAATCAAGAAATAAGAAAGACATGATGCGGG
>PVKC010050049.1:0-10640 GCA_004027635.1 Crocidura indochinensis
CCCCCCCCCCCAATATATTAAAGTCTTCAAAGATTAAAGCACTCTCAAGTGATATTTCTAAAGCCAGCCAGAAAGTTAAAATTTAATGAAGCTTATAAAAACTTGACCCATCCAGGAGAAATCACTGATAATAGCTCAATGTCTTCTCATCAGTAAGATTTGTTTATATTTTCAAGACAAGTAACATGCATTAAAATGTTTCCATACCTATCCCACTGTTATGTATTCAAAAGACATTCCTAATCCTTAAATTTCCAAATACTTTGGATCTTTTGTAGATCATTACATTGGTGAAACTATACCATTTTACATTTCTAAACATACCTTCCTTAAATACAGAGAGCCTGGCTTTGGGTCTGATTTACAACAGTGAACAAGTAAGAACTCTATTCTCTATAAACCTCCTCCTCTCTAGATTTCTGTGATTCTTGTTTCTGTTTGGCTTCCAGCTACATTTCTGACAGTTAAAATACTTTGGAATTCTCTAACTAATGTTTAAGTTTTAGTTGAAAACATTTTTATCCCCTACATGCATCCTGACATTTCCATGTCAAAATTAGTATTATACTCTTCTGTGCTCTCCTTTTCTACCCTTTTCTCTACTCATTTCAGTGATCACACTTATGAAAAACGACCTTAATTTTACTTAATTAAGAACATATTTTACATCCTCAACTAAACATTCAGCTACATGGGGAAAACAACCATGCTAATTTTTCAGACATTTTAATACCAAACTCAAGGTCTACCTCTTAAGACATAAAATAAGATAGACACATTTCTATCTATTTTAAAGACTTCCTTAGAAAATATTTCCTGGGGCCAGGCGGTGGCGTTGGAGGTAAGGTGCCTGCCTTACCTGCTCTAGCCTAGGACGGACCACGGTTCGATTCCCTCGTTCCCCATATAGCCCCCCAAGCCAGGAGCTACTTCTGAGTGCATAGCCAGGAGTAACCCCTGAGCATTACTGGGTGTGGCCCAAAAACCAAAAAAAAAAAGAAAAGAAAATATTTCCTGATTCCCCAAGTCTTTCCTTCTAATACCTTCCCCTGCCACATACCCACAAGTAAAAGCCTATGATTTCTTTCTCCTGTGCATTTGCATCAATTTTTATTTATATATCTCTTTAGGTACTACTTAAGCTTTCTTATATCTAAATCAGGTGTGTACTCATCTTATTTCTGTTTTATGTTTTTAAAAACTGCTGGGTTAAAATACAAACTTAGTCATCACTGTATTCCTCCAACCATCAGAACACTAAATTACATATGGCAGAAATGCCATAAATATTCATTGCATTTAACTGAACTAAAACTGCTCTTAATAGCCCCAACAGCTCAGGTTCCCTGTAAGATGGATGGGAGTTCAAGCCAACTTAGTGTTGGCGTCTGTGATGATTGGTGTTCTCAAAATTTCCACTTAAGGCTGATGACAGAATCAAGTTCTGCCATAGTCAATGAATCATTTATTTGTGCACAAAACATCCTGTTAATGGAAATCTTTTTATGGCACAAGATCTAAAATATATTTACTGCCCTATAGTTATTAAATGTTTGCTTTAATCATTAGTACACAAGATAATGACAAAAGATAATTACAGGATCATTATATATGCTTAAACTGATTTAATCAAGAGCATCTCTTCTGAAATTGAAAAACTACTCAGAAAATGGGCATGGTGGTAAACTACAGCTAGGACCAGTCAACACACTGCTACTATCGAAGTTAAAAACCTAGGGGCGCTTTTGTTACAAACATTACTTATTACATGAATAATTTTAGGTTCAAACAGCTAATACCTTCTTTCGCATATAGCTCTCAACTAAAAATCCCTATGCTTTGCTGAACTAGACTGCCTTTGTTAATACATCAGAGCCAAGGAGAAATGAGTGTTTGTGCATTCCCTAGACTTTCCAGCCTGCCAAAAACTCTTTCTTTGCTGCGCTATTTCAGCAAGTCGTGAGATGACAATGATCATGCTCCTCAGCAGGAAAAGATAGCTATTTTTCCCATATGTTTTTATTTTAGGAGGCTACAAGGCACACTTCTGGCTGTTGCAAGCACTCTGACAAGTACACATGTTCCTGAGGAGATGAATTTGTGGGAGAGTTTTGTCAGACGAAAAGACTAACAAGAGCTAAAATCATCCTAAGCAGTTGGACATTATTTAAGGAGCTCAGATCAGCAAACAAAGAGCAAGGAGACTCAAGTCATTTAGTGAATTTTTGCTTTCAACCATGAACCTTCAGATAAAGAGGCAAAGGAACATGTTTTTTTTTTCATCTCCTGCTATCTCAAACTCAACTGGTATGCAATCAAATTCACCATCCTGCTAACCAAACTAACTCTTTCTTTACTTCCCCTTTCCTATTAAAAGAAATATTCAAATTCCCATGCTGAACACTCAATGGTATCATTACAACTTCCTCCTGCTCCTACCCCCAGAGCATACATACATTAATGCTCATGTACACACACCCCTACACACGCAAACCCTCCTATGTTTTAACAGGTATTCGTTTCCACAATGGCTTCCTGTTGATTTACCTTCTAGTTTTCTCTGTCCTGTCAACCCTATTGCTACCACCCTAATCTGACTCTCAGTATCTTTCTCATATGCCACTGCACTAAGTCTATTTTTCCAGAAGATACTCTGGGTCCAACATGTAGATTTCCAATGAACTTATCTAAACACAGTACTAGTATTTAAAAGCCAGAGACAATCATTGAAGACACTAATCTGTGAAGTAGGAGAGACATAAGAAAAACGATCTGAACTGAATGTAGATACCTGGACATCATTGCAAAGTCTAAGAAGCAACCAACTGAGGAAGAGATAGAAGTTAAATTAGAATTCCATGAACCAGAAATTCAGTGTTCTTTCAAGTTTCTGAGCAGTGCTTTCTTTCGTTTGTGATACGAGTGGGAAGATTCATAAAGGGCACAACATGAGGTGACAGCTCCCGTGTGAATTAATGTAAGTGCCTCCTAAGTGGCTTCTGTACTTTCAAGGATTCTAGCGCCCACTCACCCCACCCTCACCTCTATACACCCTACGTCATCCAACACAATCCACCAACTCACCTTTCTAAAGCACAGCTCAGAAAATATAGCTGTTGAGCTAAAAAGAAGTGCTCAGGGGCTTCCCACAGGCTCAATTCAATGTATCCTGATTGTTCTAAAGTCCCAGAGGGTTGTTTTCTTGTCACTTTATATCTATACCTGTCTCCCAGAAAGTCTTAATATTCAAAAAACTTGGTTTTTTTTTCAAGTAGTATTTCTTTATTCATTTTTTCCATGTTTTTTTTTTAATTTCAATAGTTCAACCTTTTTTTAGAAATCAATTGGTTTTGTCCTCACATACTCAAAAAATATACTAAAATGCCCCTATCTGGTTAATGTAGGTGATTTTGCTTTATTCTCTTTAGGAGAGGGGCTGAGTGTTGATGGTTCTACTTTAAGAAAAAGTTTCTACATTCAAATAGATCACAGAAGCAAATAAAATAGAATTTAATAATAAAAAGCTGGTTCTATTTTTTAGTAAATTCAACAAAACAATACGATCTATAATTTTTAAAATCGCTGTGTTGAAGGAAAATAGATTACTTAACACTAAGTCTTGAAAGTGTTATGACTTGGAGAAAACTATGCAATATAAGTTTCTGGCCTCCATTGCCTCTAGTGCCAGTAAAATATAACATCTACAAATGTATTGCCTTGAATGGGATAATGTAATATACAGGTTGCTTATAAACTGTAATACATTGGTAATTCATATTGACAGAGACAGTAGGTAAACAATTGTTAAAGTTACTTCTATAGGCATAGAGAATAAATGATTAAAAAAAGTTCTTCCTGTATCCTAGAGTGATAAAACAGAGGATAGGGCACTTTCCTTGCATGTGGCCAAACCAGGTTTAATACCCAGCATTCCATATAGTTCCACAGCCTGCCAGAAGTGACTGCTGAGAGCAAATTCAAGAGTGACCCCGGAGCACTGTGGGTGTGAGCCCAAAACAAAGCAAAGCAAGAAACAAAGTTCTCCCTACAGCCATTCTCTATTGTAAGATAAAATGAGGAGATAAGATGACTAGACATAGAAGAATACTATTAAATGATACCAAAGCAACCCTTCCATCAGTTTTCCAGGTGGCCACAGGATACTTATGAGAAAAATGTGCTTTTTTCATACTATAGGTTTGATAACTGTATGTTAACTAAATAATGATTCGGTGGTTAGGTAATAAATTTCTGAATGAAAAAGGGATAGCCCAAAGAAATGCTTTGACACAGGAAACACTAAAGTGTCAAATTGTGCAAAAAGTAAGAATGAAATTTTGAAACAAAGAAAACGTATAACCTAAGAAGTTAACAGTAAGTGGATCTACTTTCATTGGCTATATTGACAAAACAAAATGGTCCTGTAAGCAGAGTATGAGCAGCTGTAGGTTGCCTATCTACAGGCAAATTCTCCATCACAAATATTATTAACTCTAGTTACTGACAAAGACAAAACTAAGAACCATGTGCATATTAAGAGCTGTAAAAAAGACCTCTGATCAATTCAGAAACATTCAGAAACATTCTGAAGACCTTACTACATTAATGTACCTAAAATTTACACTGGATTATGTTTGATAGCAGGAAAAGTTGTAATAAATCCATTTAAAAGGGGGTCAAGAGTGAGAACACAAGGGTATTTGCCTTGCATGTGGTCCACCTGGGTTTGATTTCAGCATCCCAGGAATGATTTCTGAGCATGGAGCCAGGAGTAATCCCTAAGTACCCCAGGCATGACTCAAAAACAAAACAAAACAAAGCAAACAAAAAAATCATCAAAAATACCTGAATTAACTTCCAATAGTATCAAATTGTTAGAAAACTTGCTAATAGTTATAGAACTATAATGAATTAAAAGTTTTCTTCATTTTTAATTTCTACAGTGGTATCCATAAACACAAGAAAATTTTATATAAGGTCATATCAAAAGAGGAAAGGACAAACAGATGAGTGAACATTAATTCTTAGGAAAATACATTTTGAAGCAACCACAGAAAAAAGAATTACATATTTTATATTTCATCATTTAAACTAAGAGCTCAGTAACTTTTTAGACCCAAAATTACTAGCTATAATTATATAGAATTCTCCGCAATTCATTACTGTTTTGAAATCTGACTTCTTAAATGAATATGGAAACCAGAATCCTGACCTTAAAATATGTTAAGAACTATATAGCACAGACTCTCACTCAGGACATGCTCAATGCATATTAATTTTCACCTGCACTCACCCTTACTCAGCTTAAAAAAATGTCACTTACAGAATTCCCAAATTGTTACAGTCAATGCAATAATGAATAGAAATAGTTGTATGTGGTCACAGGTCCACAATACAGGTAATAACTTGGAAATGAATAATGTCAATACTGGTCAAATGCATTAGCTACTTGATAGAAAATGGCAGGACAGAAAAAACACACCATTTTAAAGATAAAAATCATTTGAATTCACTTTCTTTTTTTACAATTCCATTAAAGGAACATCATTTAATAATGAGGGGATCCATTTTTACCTTGCAAAATATTTTCTTTTTTATTTTGATCATGGTGGCTTACTTATTGTGGACAATAATATTTTAGGTACATATATACACAAAATCAGGGGGATTCCCATCACCGATTTGTCCTCCCTACACCTCTGTTTTGTCCTACCTCCCATATCCTCCTCCCTCACCCCCGGGACTGCTAGAATATATGATTCCCTCTGTACCTAGCTTACTACTTAGTAGTCTTGATCTTGGTGCCTCCCTTATTTCCCCCACTAACTGGGAGGCAGGACTAGATAGTACAAGTTATGTGGTTTTGTTTGAAGAAGAGAAAAGTTATAAACTGGGGTAAAAGTCTAATACACCGAAAGTGGGCAGAATCCTTCTAGAGGCTCTCTTCATCGGTTTGAAAGACGAAGGAAAAAAAGGTGAAACACCTCAACAGTACAAAAAGAAGTGTCAAATATCCAGTGAGCACTCCAACAATAATGATAAGCACCACAAAAAAAAGTCATGGTCTTGAGATAAAAAACATGGCAGAGCACATGAAGAAAGAAAAGAAAAGAAGAAAAATAAATATAAATGGGGACAACAACTTCAATAACCACACCAAAACAAAGAAAATATTTTTAATCACCAATTTAAAATATGAAAACTTGAGCAAGTTTGAAGATTCATAATTTGGGAAAAAAAATAGTCTCACTCCTGGATAAAGCCAGTTCACAAATAAGGTCACTAAAAAGTTGCTGGTTGACATGACAAATATATTATAAAATTAGCTCTCTAATCTTCTATGGAGTATACCTTCCTAAAAGAAGCATTTTACTTTGTTGCGAAAACGTACCCGGATCTGGATTTAAACTCGGGAAGTAAGAAATCAGTCACATGACTAATAGAATAATTATTGTTTTGTTTAAACAATTATAACTACAATTACCATTACTAATCAGCAGCAGCATCATAATCACTACCAGTTACTAAGCCACAGCGCATGCAGCCTATGTTTAAACTTCATGCAACTTTACGAATTAAATCGTATTCTAATGTAAACTGAATCAAAATAGTGTCTTTAGATACTTTTGACCCCAAAGAGCGAACTTCACCAAAGATGTTTAGAGTTACTGATGTCAGGCTTCCGAAGTAAACAGAAACCCACTGCACTCAAACTACTAGCCACACCCCAGGAGCAAGGACAGAAAAAGAATTGAACTTCAGTGCCACTGACAACATTTAATTCTAACTGTGGGGTATTGTGAGAATAATTGCAAAGACAGCTTTGTGAGTAGATGGAAAATTCAATGTGGCAGACAAAGACATTAAGTCAGTGGTTTAGAGTATTAATTTTCATCTTTTAACATCTATTACAGTAATTGAAGAAATTAAGGCTTTGCTTTCGAAACTTTTTTTTAACATTTCTCTTCCTGATGGGTTTTCTGTCTTGCTGCTTTACACCCTCTTTCATAATCTAAATAAAAATTCTGTATGGCCCCACTTTGCCATAATAAACACTGATCACAAACGGATTACAAATAAAGGTTGAGTCAGAAACTTACAGGCTAAATGAAAAGAATCCCAGGATTTTCACACTTGATATTTCTGCATTCAATAAATACTTGAAAGCCTTATTAGTAAGTCATAATCCAGGGCAATAGATTAAAAAAAAAAAAAAAAAAGATGACTCCAGACAGAGAGAAGCACTAGGTGGTTTTGCATGAGTATGATCAGTGAAAAGCCACTTGGCTTCATCATGTGCTAAGGTGGCTGTTGAAAAAGAAAAACTCTCTGATTGGGTTTTGAAATCCCTCCCCTATAATGAGACATGTTTCCCTATAATTCAATATTATTCATCAGTTTCTAAAATTCTCCAGCTTGTTCAATGGAATCATATGAAACAATTGGGCATCATAAGGTCATATTTAGAATTCAATAAAACTCAATCTTATGATCCAGACTAGGTTTAAATCTTTTCTCCAAATTGTTTCTGTCACTATATAAAGGGTTAATTAAAACATGCATCTGCCGGGATTACATGTTTTTTTTACCAAACCCTAAAATCAGTATCATTTAAATACTCGATGCCAAAAATCTGTTTGACAGAGCCAGCTTTACTATTCTGACATTTTAACAGTAGCCAAAGTCCTGTTCCTACTATATTCTGTCTTGGCACCATCAATAATTTGTTAAAAGCCTAAACTCTTCCTGGTTAAAAGTTTTCTATCTCCAGAGCTTTCTGAAGCAACAGAGCAACCAATACATTGAACAACTGATCAAGACCTTAAGATTTTTACTCTTACTATAGAATAGAAAGCTTTCTGTAAAATGAAAATGTGACCTTAAAATAAGGAGAAAGACGAATGTTGATACTATCTGGGATTTTAATTTCCTCTTATAAAGCTTAATTGCAGATATATTGCTAAGTGCAAAATTTGATATTCTCATATTACCTCGTGGTTACAGAAGAAAAAAAATCAATAAAACATTTTATATAAGTAGGAAACATAGTACAGGGGTAAGGTAGTTGCCTTGCAATCAGTTTACCCCCGTATAATCCCTAGTACCACAGAAACAAACCACAAAACCAAGTCTAGACAATCACAAAGTGGGGGAAAATAAAGTCAATTAAGAGAAAAGGAGCTAGGTACAAATAAAAAACACCAATATTTTCTAAACTAACCTTTCTAAATTTAGTTCTTTCAAATATAGTAAAATCTTACACATTTTACAGGTGTTTATCATATTTTAGGACCTCTTGCTATGTCAAATTTTATGTAAATCTTAATGTTTCGCTTTTGAGTTCCTTCCAATGATTTTAAAATCAAACCCATAAAAAGTACTTGACTTACCCAGAGCATGAATGCTAAAGAATTGGCAAAGTATTCCAAGCAAATAAATGTATTTAATTCTTCAAGTAGATCTAATTATCATTGTCCTTTTTAATAATTCAAAGACTCCACCTAATGAAGAAAGAAAAGGATATGATGTAGAGTAATATTACATAATTTATGCATAAACCATACAGAATTTATAAATAAAAATTCCTATTATATCTCCTCCTGAGTTACTTTTCTGATTTAAAACACTAAACCAACAAGCATCTGGCCACTGGATTACACTTTTCAACTCTGGATCATGTAAGACTTCAAGCATAATGAAAACATTTAAATAATATGACAAAGTTTGAGAGTAGAAGATTCATATTCGGTACTCATTGGCTAAAGGAAATAATGTCAATAATTTTTATCGATCATTCATAAATTTTAATCAATCAATCAATTTAATAGTAGATAAAATGATAATTTACTCATTATTTATCAATCATTATATATAATGTCAATTCGCATACTCAAAATTAAAAACAAAATAAAGGATGCAACTGATGGCTTTGGAATTATAGTCATGGATTTTTATTAACAATATAATAATAATCTACAGGTTGCAGTTCATCAAGTTAAGTTCTAGCTGCACACACACTCTGTGGTAGACCATAAACTAATAACTAGCATAAGTTTCCAAACTGCTCCAAGAACTTTATAAACCAAGTCTTTCACAGAAAATATTCACTTAGCAAAGATCCATCCATAGCTTGATCAAAATATGTAAATAACATCAGTAATTCAATTCATTTTACAGTAGGTACACTTTTTTAGGAAGTCAAATACTAAAATCACTACTTCTACTCTAAGAAAAAGTTTCAGAGAAAGTAAGTTTTCTCTATACAGGCAAAAGATTGAAATAAACGGGATACTTGGGGGTTGAACAGAAGGATGCAACAGAAAAATGGATCTTATCCAGTTATCCCTGAGTCAGGTCTCCCCTTAATGATAAATTTGGCAAGTTTTTGAATCCCATAATCAAATACTACCATGTTCAAGTCAAAGTCAAAAATCTATCTTATTCCCAAGTTATAAATATATGATTTTTATTATGCATGCATTTTGGAATTAGTCATATACTATCACTCCCACAATCCCACCATATAATGGCATAATTGACAGTATTTCATTTAAAATAAGAAGTTTAAAATAGATCTACTGCCTACTATTACAAGATAGGCAAAGCTTAATAAAAAAAAAATCATTGCTAGTGGAAGACAAGTGATAACTATACCTGCTAAAAATTCCTTGGCAGATATGAGAAATACATTTTCACTTCCAATATAACCTAATCTAGATGCTAATCTTCTTGTTATTCAAGAGAGTCACTTATGTACCTAATATGGATACAGACTCAAAAGGTATCTGTATTCACAGATATAATAGTCTTTATATATTCGCTAGGGCTCTTGCCATAAATATGATAAGAAGTATCTCAAATGGTTTGGTTATTTTAAATTACAATGAATTGACAACTGTAAGTACCTAAACAAGAAACTGCAAAAAAAGCATAACAGAGTTTTTACATTTGAATATTTAGAGCTGCGAAAATACTATTGTACTTTTCCAGGGCTTTTATGAAAGCATGACAAAAGCTCTTTCAAATATTTTTTGTAGCTAACTTCATAACATGATCTCTGAATTCATTCCAAGACTGTGTTTGTGCTAGTTCACTTGTTTAAGTGTTCACTGTTATCACTTTCCAAGAAAAGATTTAGGACCTGTATTCCTATGAATACCTGAAATGTGGAATAACCTGAAAGATTCTTATGAATTTTTTTGCTGTGAATTATTTTTCCAAGTGTGATATGAAGCTCTACCAAGTCTAGATCTGGTGCTAAAGAGATGGTATTGAGAGTAAGGTGCTCCCTTGCCTAGGCTGGAGTGAAGCCAACTCTGGCTACCAGTGCTACGTGACTTGCCCCAGCACTACTACCAAAGGACACCCCTGCACAGAAAGCCAGGGATATCTTCATGAGAACTAATAGGTGCAGTCTCCTGCTCCTCAGCTTCCTCTTAACCCCCCAAAGTCTACATCTGCCAATTTCCTTCTATCCTTTTCCATTTCCAAGGTCCTGTTATCAAAGCATTATGCAGTTTTCACTTGGCTTCTTGAGTTAAAAGTGTCTTTCAGGACCCGGGAGATAGCATGGAGGTAAGGCGTTTGCCTTTCATGCAAAAGGTCATCAGTTCGAATCCCGGTGCCCCATATGGTCCCCC
>PVKC010050050.1:0-10639 GCA_004027635.1 Crocidura indochinensis
AGCACATGGCTGGGGCAGTGGCAAGAGCCTTGTGTAGGGTGTAGCTAAAAGTTCTCCAGATTGGGCACAGCTGCATCGAGCCCTGGTTAGTTCCTCACTAGCCCAGACACAGGGTGCTGTGCCCAGTTTGGGGCAGGGGACTGTTTATCAGCAGGCAATTTCTCTAGCTAGTGATACAAGTAAAAGTGTAATGGGAGTTCCAGAGAACCCAGTCCCTTACAGGGGCATCAGGGTTCTGCGCATACCCTCACTCTGCTCAGGGCTGCCTGAGGGCTGACCTCAACACTGCAGGCAGAGGACAAAGGCGCAGGAGAGCTGGGTGGCAGGCACCACCTGGTGGCACAAAGAGTGTGAGAAGTGGGGTCTGTGTTTCACCCAAAAAGCAGGGCAGTGTGAGAATTAGCAGCAGAAGGGGCGTAGGGAGGGAGAGGCAGGCAAACTCATCTGTTCTCAGTAAGGGAGCATGGCCTGGTGAGAGAACACGACCTGGTGGGCTGCCTGGAAATGGAGACGAAGACACACCCTGCAGACATGGCCCTGCAACTGAACACAACAGCAGCAGCCTTTAGGGACTAAGGCCATGAGGCCTCCTCCCACCCCTCCGCACTGCAGCTGATGAGCCAAGTGCGTCTAAGGAAGGAGCCTGGTCTCCCGCTGCAGGGAAAGGCCAAATGCTTTTCTAACCTCAGCGATTTTAAAAATAAACTGGGGTCAGGGACCAGAGAGATAGCACAGCAGTAGGGTGTTTGCCATGCACGCAGTCGACCCAGGACAGATGATGGTTCGAATCCCAGGATCCCATGAGCGATTTCTGAGTGCAGAGTCAGAAATAACCCGAGTGCTGCCGGTATGACTCAAAAACCAAAATAATAACAATAATAATTATAACAGTAATAATAATAATAAGTAAACTGGGGTCAGAGTGTTTGGGCCACAGCAAGGGGTGGGATATCTTCAGTCCCCATGTGATGCCCAAAGGCAGAGATAAGCCCATTAAGCTCTATCCAGCCCCCTTTCTCCAGCTAGAGATCTTATTAATGGCCTCTTAGAACTTCACCTGTTCCTCTTATAAAGGGGGACACACACAATAATGGAGCCATCCTCAGCATCATTAGGAGCTCGCTGTGGTCTGTCCCATGCTGCTTCAAATAATGTGTATGCTCAGATAAAGTTACTCAGCTCCCAAATGTGACTTGTGTTCTTACTTCTTTAAAAAAAAAAATGTCATCTTGGGACCAGAGAGATAGCCCAGTAGGTAGGGCATTTGCCTTGTACACGGCTAACCAGGGTTCCACTCCAGCATTCGTATGGTCCCCTGAGACTGCCAGGAATGATTCCTGAATACAGAGCCCCAAAAACTAAACCAAACAGAACAACAACAATGAAGTCATCTTAAAGGTGACAGTATTAAGTGACAGTACACTTGCAGGCAGTTAACTCAGTTAGATCCCCAACACCTCACAAGGTTCCACGAGCCCACCAGGGGTGATCCCTGAGTTCAGAGCTAGGAGTCAGCCCTGATCACCATCAGATAGGGCCCCCTATTGCAAGTGAAAGTCATCTTTTTTGTTTGTTTTGGGGCCACCCCAGGCAGTGCTCAGGAGTTACTCGTGGCTCTGTGCTCAGAAATCACTCCTGGCAGGGGCCGGAGAGATGGCATCGAGGTAGGGCCTTGCATGCAGGATGGTGATTTGAATCCTGGCATACCATATGGTCCCCTGAGCCTGCCAGGAGTGATTTCTGAGCATAGAGCCAGGAGTAACTCCTGAGCGCCGCCCCGGGGGGTGGGGGGTGAGTCAAAGACAAAAAAAAAATCACTCCTGGCAGGCTCAAGGGATTATATGGAATGCCGGGAACCAAACACAGGTCTATCCCAGGTGGGCCGCATGCATGGCCAAAGCCCTACTGCTGTGTTATCGCTCCAAGCCCTGAAAGTCATCTTTTTTTTTTTTTTTTTGGTTTTTGGGCCATTCCCAGTGACGCTCAGGGGTTACTCCTGGCTATGCGCTCAGAAGTTGCTCCTGGCAGGCACAGGGGACCATATGGGAACCGAGGGATCGAACCGTGGTCCGTCCTAGGCTAGCACAAGCAAGGCAGCAGGCACCTTACCTCCTGCGCCACCTCCCGGGCTCCCCCTGAAAGTCATCTTAAACTCTTGCTTACTACCTAGATTTCCGGGAACTACACTGGCAGGCAGGCTTGGCCGCTATTTACAGCAAGAAATCGAGCTGCTTCTCAGCAAGCTCCCAATCAATCAAGCTGCAGAGACTTACAGGGCTGGCCCCTGGCAAGAAGGAGGGGGCTGGTCAGGAATTTCAGCTGATTCACAAAAGTTCATAGAGGACATAGAGGAAAGTTCCAGAAGCTACTTTCCTTCCTCTTTAAAGAATCAGCAAGTCCCAACACTGCCCACCTTCACATGGCATATTTATGAGGGAAATCAGAGGTCACAAGGAATGATGGAAAATAAAATGAGTGCCGTCATAGCTGGTCCCTCCCAGGGCAGGTGCAAGCATGACTCAGGAGCGAGCTTTGACCCTAGCCTGAGTTGAGCACTGGTGGCAGCGGGGTGGGCCACTGCCAGGAAGATGGACCCCACTCCCAGGTGGAGAGGCCGCACAGTCACACAAGAATATGGAGAATACACCGCTGCCTCTCCCCTCAAATGGAGGCAGGACCAGGACCCTACCTGCCTCTGTCCAGAAACCTTGGGTATGCCAACAGCACCTGGGCTATGCTAGCTTTTTCCCTCCATGGAGAAAAACCCAGCTTTGGGAGAAATGGTATGCCTGAATCCAGCCAGAGCCAAACCTCCCCAGCCCCCAACTCTCATTCCCGCCTGGCAAAGATACCGGTGCGGGTGCCAGGTGCAGTTGGTGCAAACACAGCTGCTGGGAGGAATTATGCTGAGGGAGGAGAGGTGTGAGCTTAGGGGCACACTGGCCTGGCCTGGACCGCTCTGCACCCCTGCAGAGCTCAGGGCTTTCTCTGCCAGGTGCCAGCTGTGCCCATCCACTACCAGCTAGCTCACCAGGGAAGGAAAGGATAAACTGTGTTCTCGACTGCTCAGTCACCTCACAAGCTTACAGCTGCAAACATGCATGCTGCAGAAACAGCTCCGAAGGGCTGCTGCTCTCCTGGATTCTGTGACCAGGAGGCAGTCCCGGAGCTTACATAGTGTGACCAGGAGGCAGTCCCGGACCTTACATAGGTGTTAGGAGCTGCTGCAGAGAACATCCCGGGGATAGAGAGGCCCACTTCGGAAGGGAAGACCGGTCCCCTGCTCTTCACCATTACTCTGAGGCCAAAAGCTGGGACCAAGCTGGGGCGACGATGCTGAACCCCAACAGACAGAAGATACTTCTGTGGCTGCAACTCTGACTACACATGAGAGAAGCCTGGGTCAGGCTGAGCAAGGGGGAACCCCCAGAAAGGCCGAGAAAGGAAAGGAAGGGCCAGGTGCGCAGGGAGATTGCAGACATGGGCTGTGCGCCCAGCAGAGGGGAAGGGGAAACCTTTTGGAGGGCAGCGGTCCCGCCAGCGACCACACCCCAGTGTGTGCATCCGTGCAGCCCCGACCCCCCCAAGACTCCAGGCCTCGCGCACACCCCCAGCCTCGCAGCCGGCCACTCACCCGCCGCGCCCTCCTTGTCCCCGGCCCCTCCGGCCTCGTCCTCGGCGGGCCGCGCGCCCACCGAGCCGTCCCTGCGCAGGACGATGTCGGCCGTGTCCCGGATGCGCCGCCCGGAGCCCGGCGCGCCCCGCAGCCCGCGGCAGCCCTGGAAGCACACGGCCCAAGCCTGCTCCTCGTTGATGGGCTGCTCGTACGCCTTCAGCACCGCCTCCAGGGACAGCTCCGCCGGCTCCGGCTCGCCCGCGCCCCCAGCGCCGCAGCCTCCCGCCTGGGCCATCGCCCCATCATCGCCTCCCGCGCGCCCGGCCCGGCTCCGGCTGCTGCGGCTCCGTCTCCATAACAGCGCCGCGCCGCGCCGCGCGCAGGTGAGGCCGGGAGGGCGGGGCCGGAGGGGGCGTGGTCGCGGCTGTGGGCGGGGCCTGGAGAGTAGCTGGGCGAAGGCGGGGCCGGGAGGGGAGAGCGGGAAGAGGCGGGACCGGAAGAGGAGATTTGGGAGGGGCGTGGTCATGGGCGTGGCGAATGGGAGCGGAGACCCATGGAGATGGACGACGGGGCGGGGCTCAGCGAGGCAGGGACATGGGAGGGGCGGGGCCAAGAGATGAGAGAGAGAAACAAGGGCGGGTCAGGATGAATGTTAGAGAGATAGCATTTGCCTTGCGTTGCGAGCAGAAGGACGGAGGTTCGAATCCCGGCATCCCATATGGTCCTTTAAGCCTGCCAGGAGCGATTTCTGAGCACTGAGCCAGGAATAACCAAAACAGAGCACAAAAGAACAACAAAAAAGAGTGTTGTGGGATGTGTGGTGTCGGGAATGTGGATGGTGTCAGGATTGTGCGTGGTGGCTGGCTGGATGTGATCCCTCCTTTTTTTTAAACGTCTACTCAGGTCAGAGTGAGGAGGGTGTTCATCTGCTGGCTGACCCGGTTTTGATCCCTGGTGTCCCTTATGGTCGCTTGAACCTGCCAGGAGTAATTCCTGAGTGCAGAGCCAGGAGTAAGCCCTGAGCATCACCAGGTGTGGCCCCAAAACAAAAATAAAAATGTCTACTAAACTATTATTGTTGTTTGTTTTATTTTGTTTTGTGACAATATTCACCGGAGGGAGCAACTCTTTTTGAAGCCTCTCAGAACGATGACTCCTGTTTATGCTAGGAAGAGGGCAGTCCTCCTCTTCCCACCTCCCCAAGCCCACTTTCAGAGAGGGGAAAGACATCTCCACCTTAACTCTGTGACAGCCGGGCCACATAGATTTACTAATCAATCCTGTGCACTATACTTGGTGCTCCAGAGAAATATCTCAGACCATGTCCACACCACACACGCCACACTGTGTGACCCAATACTGCAGAAAACCTCCACTTCTCCACCAGACACAGAGAGACCTGACTTTAGCTCCTGGAAACCAAAATACTTGGTCCTAGTGTGCCAAAAATAGCAGTTTCACAACTCTGCAGCAGGTGGGCCCTGAAGATTATTGTGGTGTTTTGCACAGAGGCCTAGTGGGTCAGCACATGGGTGTTTTGGTTTAAAATCTAAGAAGATTTAAGAATAGAGAAATGGGACAGCAGAGAGGTCACTTGTCTTACACACAGCTGACCCGGGTTTGATGTACCAGTATCCCATAGAGTCCCCTGAGCACTTCCAGGAGTGATTCCTGAGTGCTGAATCAAATTTGCTGGAGCAAATTTTGTGTACTGCTGGATGTAGTAAAGAAAATAAGTAAATATCAAAGGGTTTTTTTGGGGGGTGCCATACCTAGCTGTGCTCAATGTTACTCCTGGCTCTGCATTCAGGGATCACTCCTTGTGGTGCTCTAGGGACCACATGGAGTTGTGGGGATCAAGCCTGGGACAGCCATATTCAAGGCAAATGCCCTACTCTCTGTACTTTCACTCCAGCACCAAATCACAGAAGATTTGGTGCTTTGGATGTAACTCGGAGACCTGGGTTCACCTTGGAATTGAAAAAAAAGATAGAGAAAAAGAAAAAAGAAAGATTAGCACAGTAGTAGGTCGTTTGCCTTGCATGCAGCTGACCTGGGACAGACCCTGGTTCGATCCCTGGCATCCCATATAGTCCCAGAGCCTGCCAGGGGCGATTTCTGAGCACAGAGCCAGGAGCAACCCCTGAGCGCCACCGGGTGTGGCCCCAAAACCAAACCGAACAAACCAACAAAACAGAGAGGAAAGCAAAAAGAAAGATCATAGCATTCCTGAATGAGAGTGAACTCCATTGCTGTTGAGTGGGTGCTGGCCTTAGCCCATGCAGACAAAATCTTGTCTCCCAAGGGCCAAGTGCTCTGCCTCTGTGTGGCCAGGTCCCTCTCCCTGACTCAATGCCTGAATGCTCTCTTTGTTCTACTCTATGCGGCTAGCAGGACTCCTCAGACTGGGAGGAAAAGCTGAAACTCAAGAGCTGTGGTTTTGTGTGTCAGGGTTATTTTGGGATGAAGATAAGGGATGCAAATCCCCAGCGGAAGCTGGGCTGAGTGGAGCTGTGAGTCTCTCTGAAACAGAGCTCAGGACCTCCAGAATGAAGGGCCAGGACTGATGGTACTGAAGCAAGTCTGAGCTGGGACACAGGAGAGTAGCAAGCAGGGAGTACCAAACAGCAAGATGAAGAAACAAAGAGGAGCAAGCCAAGCAACTGGGGAGCCGATGGGAGGGGGCTTGTAACACAAAAGGAGTCAAATAAAAATTCAAGAATTAGGGGCCCAGGAGATAGCATGGAGGTAAGGCGTTTGCCTTTCATGCAAAAGGTCATCAGTTCGAATCCCGGTGCTCCATATGGTCCCCCGTGCCTGCCAGGAGCAATTTCTGAGCATGGAGCCAGGAGTAACCCCTGAGCACTGCTGGGTGTGACCCAAAACCCCCCCCCAAAAAATTCAAGAATTAAAATGTATTTTACTAATATTAAAATTTATTAGCTAGATATATCACAGAAAAACACAAATTATTAAATATAAGCATAGGCCAGAGCGTACAGCATTTGACTTGCATGTGGCCAACCCTGGATGATTCCTGGCATCCCACATGGTCCCTCAAGCCTGTCAGGAGCGATTTCTGAGCGAAGAGCCAGGAGTAACCTGAGCACCACCGGGTGTGACTCAAGAACAAGCAAACAAAAAAATCTGAGCATATACCTGTTAAAATATTCACATTGTTCTTTAAATAAATTAATTTATAAAAAGATATCCACATTGGGGCCAGAGTAATAGCACAGTGGGTAGGGCATTTGCCTTGCATGCAGCTGACCCGGGTTTGATCCCTAGCATCCCATATAGTCCTCTGAGCCTTTCAAGAGTGATTTGAGTGTAGAGCCTGAGCACCGCTGGGTGTGGTTCAAATAAAAATAAAATCCACATTGAGGAGCAGAACTGAAAAGAAAAAAGACTACAGAAGAGAGAGACCAGAGAACAACACTAAGCACTTACTTTGCATACAGTTGACCTGGGTTTAATTTGTGGTATTACAAGTTCCCTGAGTACCACCAGGTATAGTCTCAAAGGTTCTTGGTAAGGGACATACTCAGGACAGTGGTTTTGGAGACTAGAACCATAATACAGCAAGTAGGGTATTTTCCTTGGATGTTTTCCTTGGGTCCTCTGGCATCTCATTTGGTCACCTGAGGGAGCAGGCCAAGAGAAATTTCTAAGCACAGAGCCAAGAGTAACCTGTGAGCGCTACTGTTTTTGTCCCCAAAATGAAACAAAACAAAACAAACAATGGTTGGAGTTCTTCCTTGAAGACATTTCAAGTTTTATGGGGCCAGAGAGATTGTACAGTAGTTGAGGCATTTGCCTTGCATATGGCTGACCTGGATTTAAAAATCCAAAAGTAGGGCCGAAGAGATAGCACAGCGGCGTTTGCCTTGCAAGCAGCCGATCCAGGACCTAAGATGGTTGGTTCGAATCCCGGCATCCCACATGGTCCCCCGTGCCTGCCAGGAGCTATTTCTGAGCAGATAACCAGGAGTAACCCCTGAGCATAGCTGGGTGTGTCCCCAAAACCAAAAATAAATAAATAAAAGAATAAATAAATCCAAAAGTGTCCCCCAATTCTCTCCAGGAGTAATCAATCCAGAGCACAGAATCAGGAGCAAGCACAGTCAGATGTGACCAATCTGCCCCCCAAAAAATGATGTTGAAATTCCGCATGGAGTTTGGGTTCATTTTTTTGAGGGGTCACACCTGGCAGCGCTTAGGGGTTACTCCTGGCTCTACACTCATAAATTGCTCCTGGCAGGCTCGGGGGACCATATGGGACTCCGGGATTCGAACCACCGATCTTCTGCATGCGAGGCAAATGCCTTACTTACATGCTATCTCTGGGCCCCAGAGTTTGGGTTCATTTATGCCGTTTATTCTTTGAAAAAATTTTGTAGAATGCTAAACATTTTGGGGGGACTGAAGCTATGGTTCAGCATGACAACTGCCTTGCTGAAGTATACGTTCATTGTTTGATCCCCAGCACCAAAGAAACAAAACATCAGAAATAGGAATGAACTCAGTAAACACTGCACTTTGCAGATGTCTGGCCCTCAGGACCTCCTCACCTGGACCTCTCCCGCTTCTATCTGGGAAATGCAGGAGCCTTAAAGCTGCAGGCTGGGACTTGTGAGACCTGAGGAGGAGTGTGAAATCCACATTCAGGTCTGTACTGGCTCCTGATCTGACATTTTCAGGGATGTGGGAATATTGGAGTAAGCCCGCACCCTACCTCTGTGTCCCTGTGCCTCTGATGTGACTCAAGAGTTCCCCCTAGGGGACGGTCTAAGAACTGAAGGCAGACGCAAAGGTTCTGCAGTGGCTTTGCTTCCTGGAAGCTCTGTTCACTGGGTGCACCGCATACTTGTCCTTCCAGCGATGTGGCACAAACAGATGCTTTAAAAGACTGTGAGAGGTTGACACCATCTTATGGCCTCTATGAAGGGAGACTTGAGAAGATTCTTCTTCTGGCTGGTATGGGGGACATCCTATGTCAGCTACTGGGGTTGCTCCCAATTTTGCATTCAGGGGTCTGTCTCAGAGGGTCCAAGGACCATGTTGTGCTGGAGAGTGAGCCCAGGTTGCCTATATTCAAAGTATATGTTCAGGACATGGAGTTAAGAGCCATGTTTCTGACACTGATAAGGGTTCTTATGATAAGTTTAGGGTGGGAGGGGGTGGCTCAAAGGGCTGGAGCAGTTTGCATGGGAAGTCCTGGGTTTGATTCTCAGTGCTGCACGATCCCCAGAGTACTGCCAAGTGTGACCAGAAGAGGGGGAGGACTGTAAAGCTCAGAGAGTGATTTTGTCGGTTTACATCACTGGTGCATGTACATGTGTCTGCCTGTGTGCAGGCATGTGCCCAAGTATGTACATACACATAATTGGGCGCATACATATATTCATGGATTTTTTGGTATATGCTGGAAATGTGTGGGTTCAGTAACTTCCAGTTACCTGTCCTCCTCTAGACAGCCCCCCCTTTTTTTGGCTCATACCCAGTGATGCTCAGGGGTTACTCTTGGCTATGTGCTCAGAATTTGCTCGATCCTGGCTTGGTGACCAAAAGGGACACCAGGTGATCAAACCACAGTCTGTTCTGAGTCAGCCGCATGCAAGGCAAATGCCCTACTGCTATGCCATCGCTCTGGCCCTTAGACGGCCCCTGTCTTGGGAAATTTGGGGAGGGTTTGAACCACACCCGGTGACACTCAGGGATTACTCCTGGCTATGCGCTCAGAAATTGCTCCTGGCTATGGGACAGTGGGGGATCGAACCATGGTCTATCCTAGAATAGCGTGTGCAAGGCAAACGTCCTACTACTTGTGCCACCGCTCTGGCCCCAGTGGACAATTTGCGGGGGCTTTGGGTCATACCCAGCAGTGCTTAGGGGTTACTTCTGGGTCTTACCCAGCAGTGCTTAGGGGTTACTTCTGGCTCTGTGCTTAGAAGTTACTCCTGGCAGGCATGGGGGACCATATGGGATACTGGGATTCAAACCACCATCCATCCTGGATTGGCTGCATGCAAGGCAAATGCCCTACTGCTGTGCTATCTCTCTGGTCCCCTTGTCTTGGGCAAGTTTTATAAAGTTCTTTTGTAACTTCACAGGACTAGGAAAACTTGATGAGAACTTGCTATATCTGCTGGGTTTTTTTGGGGGGAGGGTCACACCCGGCAGTGCTCAGGGTTTACTCCTAGCTCTACACTCAGAAATCGCTCCTGGCAGGCTCATGGGACCATATGGGATGACGGGATTTCAAACACTGTCCTTCTGCATGCAAGGAAAACACCCTATCTTCATGCTATTTCTCTGGTCCTATATCTGCAGTTTGGAATCTGTCAAGCTCTGGAGTCTAGAACATGAATGAGTCTGATCTTGCCAGCTAGTTAAAACTGTGAAAATAATTAGGCTTCCTTCCCTGTTAGCAGTTTTGGGAAGTCAACAAAGAAAAGCTTTTCTCAGGCTGACTCATAAGCAAATGGAAACAGAGCTTAAAAAATTCTCCTCAGGGGGCCGGGCGGTGGTGCAGGAGATAAGGTGCCTATGCTAACCTAGGACGGGACCTCGGTTCAATCCCCTGGTTCCCCGCGGTTCAATCCCCTGGTTCCCCATACGGTCCCCCGTGCCTGCCAGGAGCGACTTCTGAGCGAATAGCCTGGAGTAACCCCTGTGTGTCACCGGGTGTGGCCCAAAAACTAAAAAAAAAAAAAAAAAAAAAAAAAAAAAAAAAAAAAAAAAAAAAAGAGGCTGGAGTGATAGCACAGTTGTAGGGCATTTGCTTTGCAGGAGGCCAACCCAGGACAGACCCAGATTCCATTCCAAACATCCCATTTGGTTTCCTGAGTGCCAGGAGTTATTTTTTTTCTTTTTTTGGTTTTTGGGTCACACCCAGCAGTGCCCAGGGGTTATTCCTGGCTCTACGCTCAGAAATCGGTCCTGGCAGGCTCGGGGAACCAGGGATTCCAATCACCGTCCTTCTGCATGTAAGGCAAACACTCTACCTCCATGCTATCTCTC
>PVKC010050051.1:0-10631 GCA_004027635.1 Crocidura indochinensis
TTAATTGAATGAATGAATTAATCACATATCCTATGGGGTTATGAGATAATATAATTGAAAATAATATTCTTAAATTATTCTGCAGGCTCGGCATCTGATTGAAGAGCAGAATGTTATTTCTGTCATTACGGAAACTCTCCTAGAAGTTTTGCCTGAGTACTTGGACAGAAATAATAAATTCAACTTCCAGGGTTATAGCCAGGACAAATTGGGAAGAGTATATGCAGTAATATGTGACCTAAAGTAAGTTATTAAAGTTAAAAGGTCAGGATACTATTAAAATACAGTGCGTTTTTTTTTGTTCTGTCTTTTTTTGTTGTTTGAGAGAGAGAGAGAGAGAGAGAGAGAGAGAGAGAGAGAGAGAGTTTGTATGTGTCATACCTGATAGTACTTAGAAAGGTTAGTGAGTGCTTGCACTCAGGAATCACTCCTGGTGATGCTTAGGAATATGACAATATGGAAAGCTGGGGATTAACCGAAGTTGACTTCATCTAAGGCAAGCACCTTACCCGTTGTCTTTATGACGAATCTTGATTCAATTCATGGTCCCCGAGCTAGAAGTGATTTCTAAGCACATAGCCAGGAATACCTTTAAGCATCAATGGGTGTGCCCTTCCCCCCAAAAAAAAACAAAAAGGAAAGGAAAAAAAAAAAACTTACAGTGGCAAGCACATTTGTGAAAATTATTGTACCTTTAATAAAGTCATTAAGACGATGGTAGAATTAGTAAGCTCTTCTTAGCTGTTCATTCTGTTATTTCATTTGTTCCCAAACATAAAGTGGCCTCAGCTATACATTGTCATCTAAATTGGTGTGTTCCTATAGTGATGATAGCATCAAATTAATGTCTAGGAATTCAAAGCACTATTATTATTATTATTATTATTTATTTATTTATTTATTTATTTATTTATTTTGGTTTTTGGGTCTCACCTGGCAGTGCTCAGGGGTTACTCCTGGCTCCATGCTCAGAAATTGCTCCTGGCAGGCACAGGGGACCATATGGGGCACCGGGATTCGAACCGATGACCTTTTGCATGAAAGGCAAACGCCTTACCTCCATGCTATCTCCCGGCCCCAAAGCACTATTATTGATACTGCTGCTTTTGTGGGTCGTGTCTTCAGCTCCAGGACTCCTGGAAGGAGGATGCAAGGGGTGGGTCCCCACACTTGCTCCATAGAAGTGCTGGTGATATCAGCCCAAATACCTGCATATCTGAAATTTGGTCAGACTGGTGTTTCTGAAGAGAATTATAGAGGAGTAGTGAAGCAGGTCCATAGGCAAAATAGTGATTCTGGGTGATGATGGATGCAGTAGTTGTGGCTTCGGCAGGATGGGAGCTTGGCCCACTTTCTACTCCTGAGATTGCCAGCTTCCAGCTACATAGCCAGTGTATCTATAATTTTTGTTTGTCTTGGGCCATACCCAGCAGTGTTCAGAAATTACTCTTGGCTCTGCATTTAGTTAATACTCTTGGCTGACTCAATGGTCCATGTGGAATGCTGGGGATCAAATCTGGGTCAGCTGCATGCAAGGCAAACACCCGTCCACTGTGCTATTGCTCCATCTCTTGTACTCATGATTTTTCATGGTTTGGTTTACATTTCTTTTGAGAAAAGAGTGATCTATGTAATAGCATACATCATACACATAGTTTTCACATCCCTTTGAACTTACAGAACTGCCAACTAGTTCTTTGGATGAAGTAAGTGTAGAGTTCTAGGAAATCTGGATTGAGTTGTTCATCTACAATGGGTTAGATTTCTTCTAAATTTCTTACTTTTTTTTGGGGGGGGCACACCCGGTGACACTCAAGGGGCTACTCCTGGCTTGGGGGACCATATGGGCCATACCAAGGTCCTTCCTGGGTTAGCTGGCTGCAAGGCAAATGCCCTACCACTGTGCTATCACTCTGGCCTCATTTTTGTTTTTCTTTTTTAAATAGGAACCACATACAGGGAACTTCAGTGAGCCCTGAGTCATTCCTAGCAGTGCTAGAGCTTGTTTATATTATATTACTTGGACCTAGAAGTGCTGGGATCCATAAGGCCAACACTCAAAGTGATCCCCTCAGGAAGTTGTATGATGAGTCAAACTCAACCTCACATGTTAGGCATATGCTCTAACACATAAACTCTTTTTTCAGTCTCTTTTAGGTTCACTTAGTAAGACTACTGAGTGGAAAAGTCAGTTTTATTTTTGTTTGTTTGTTTTTGGGCCACACCTGGCAGTGCTCAGGGGTTACTCCTAGCTCTACACTCAGAAATCACTCCTGGCAGGCTTGGGGGACCATATGGGATGCCAGGATTCGAACTACCATCCTTCTGCATGCTAGGCAAACACCTTACCTCCATGCTATCTCTTCAGCCCAAGTCAGGTTTAGTTTTACATCTGCCTTACATACAGCATTCACATTTTTTTTTTATCTAAAGCAGAATCATTTTAATTCTACCTATAGTTTTAAGTTAATGTAAGAAATTTGTTAGTTTTGATGAATTAACATTGTATACAGCCCAAAGAATCTTTTTTGGAGGGGGTCTCACACCTGGCGGCACTCAGGGGTTTCTCCTGGCTCTGTGCTCAGAAGTCGCCCCTGGCAGGCTCGGGGGACCATATGGGATGCTGGTATTCGAACCACAGTCTGTTCTGTATCAGCTGCGTGCAAGGCAAATGCCCTATCGCTATGCTACCTCTCCAATCCCTCAAAGAATCTTAAGATTATTTAAAAACATAGAAAGGAATTTTTCTTTTTCTCTTGAATTAATAGATATATTCTGATCAGCAAGCCCTCAGTATGGACAGAAAAATTAAGAATGCAGTTTCTTGAAGGCTTCCGATCATTTTTGAAGATTCTTACCTGTATGCAGGTATGATAGTTTTATGTATCAGTAAGATAAATTTATTACTATATTTTAAAAGTTGTTTATTATATAATATAAAGTAATATGCTATATTATTTTTAAAAGTTTAGCCATGATTTAAGCATTTTTTTCAGAAAACTCTTGTGTTAAAGAAAATATGTAGTAAAATTGAAATAAATTTGAATACCACTTTCCTGATCTTACTTTACGAAACCTTTCTATATCCTTTAGTTTATTGTTAATACTATTAATCTTTATCATGTAATCCTGTAGTAAATAGTTTACATTGTCTATTTTGAGCCTTATTGAAGTCTCATGAGGTAATTACTGTACTTAGCAACCATTTTATATGTAGGGAACTGAAAAAGTAATCTGTCCAGGCCACCAAAATAGAAAGTGACAGAACTGAGATTTGACCCATGCATTTTGATCTTAACAACCTGTAAATAAACTATGCATTTATGTTCTTTTATCAACATGAATCCTGATAATGTTGTTTTATCAGTAGAGGAAGAATGAAGCAGAACCATAAGAATGTGTTAACCACTCATTTTTGTTACAGGGAATGGAGGAAATCAGAAGACAGGTTGGTCAACACATTGAGGTGGATCCTGACTGGGAGGCTGCCATTGCTATACAGATGCAGTTGAAGAATATTTTACTTATGTTTCAAGAGTGGTGTGCTTGTGATGTAAGTAAAATTATACGTAGGTGGGGGAAGGGACTGGCGGGTGGGCGGGCAAAAAAAAATTATGAGTAGGATCAGAGTCTTTTTATTGTCCTGATGGTTATTAATAAAATAATTAGTTTGTAACTTCCTTAATATAAAGTTTTATAACTTAAGTAGTATCTTATGAATTTGAATGTCAGACTGCATTTAAGTGGAAACTCCAGGCTTTTTGTGATAAATTAGAAAGGGCTCTATTGGGTCCCGGGAGATAGCATGGAGGTAAGGCGTTTGCCTTTCATGCAAAAGGTTATTGGTTCGAATTCTGGTGCCCCATATGGTCCTCCGTGCTTGCCAGGAGCAATTTCTGAGCATGGAGCCAGGAGTAACCCCTGAGCACTGCCCGGTGTGACCCCCCCCCCCAAAAAAAAAGAAAAGACTCTATTGAGTTCAGTAGTGTAGGGCATATGCTTTGCATGCTACTGACCACTATTCAGTCCTTGACACCCCAGTCTCTTCCAAAAGTAACTTTTTTCTGGTTTTTGGTTTTTGGGTCACACTTGATAGTGCTCAGGGGCTGCTCCTGGCTCTACGCTCAGAATTCGCTCCTGGCAAGCTCAGGGGACCATATGGGATGTCAGGATTCGAACCACCGTCCTTCTGCATGCAAGGCAAATGCCTTACTGTTGTGCTTTCTCTCCGGCCCCCAAGAGTAATTCTTTTTTTTTGTTGTTTTTTTTTGTTTTTGTTTTTGGGTCACACCCGGCCGTGCTCAGGGGTTACTCCTGGCTCCATGCTCAGAAATTGCTCCTGTCAGGCACGGGGGACCATATGGGGCACCGGGATTTGAACCGATGATCTTCTGCATGAAAGGCAAACGCCTTACCTCCATGCTATCTCCCGGGCCCCAACCAAGAGTAATTCTTGAGCTAGAGCCAGACTGAGCTCTGAGCACCAGCAGGAGTGACTTAAAATTACAGGAGTAACCACTGAGCCTCACTGGGTGTGGCCCCCAAAAAACAAAACAAAACAAAATCAGATAGGAGTGGGAAATGCTCTATATAGCTTTGTTTAAATTTGGAAATAGTGAAGCAGAAAGGCAGCTGAGAAGGCTGGAGCAAACATGCTTTGCATTCAGAGTTCCTAAATTCTATTTTCAGCATCAAATACACCAGGGGAACACTAATTGGGGGCCCCCAAAAAATTCAGCTGCAGGGGAAATAGTATAAGGTTTAAAATACATGCTTGCATGCTGCTGACCCACAGTGGTCCAGGTAATCCCCATCATCACAAGGCCCAAGTAGTATCACATTCTTCGGTCAGTTGAAAATTGCTAGCAGGGGCCTCTGCCTCCTGAGCACTTTCTAAGACGTCCCCACCAGAAAGGAAAAAAAAACCCTGAGTTTTGGAATAGTGGTGTTTTTTTTTTTTTTTAATGGTGCCTGTTTATTAAGTTAGACATGAATATAAATATAAAATAGAATAATCAGTTTTCATTATTCTAACAATGTAAATGTTATACATTTAATGTAAATTAAATGTTAATTTAAATGAATTAAATGTCATGCATGTTAAGCCATTAAGAAAATTAATTTTAATATATAGAATTAAAATAATTTAAAATTTTAGGTCACATCCTCATTTTTTGTCTTTCTAATTTTTTTTATTTTTTTCTTTGTTTCTTGAGCCATACCCAGTGACGCTCAGGGGTTACTCCTGGCTATGCACTCAGAAATTGCTCTTGACTTGGGGGACCATATGGGACGCCAGGGGATCAAACTGTGGCTAGCACATGCAAGGCAGATGCCTTAAGCTTGTGCTACTGCTCTGGCCCCTCTTTGAATATTCTGTATCTCCACTCTCCATATTTTACATCTTATTTTAGAAAACACTCTAAATTCTTGCTTTCATGAATTAGCTCTTTCAAACTGATATTTGGTGGTATTCATGGGCCATTCCTGGGAGTGCTTAAGCAGTTCTTTAGTATTAGGAATTAAACTTAGGCTTCTGGCATACTAAGCATCTGCTCCATCTTTTTGAGCCACTTGCTCTGGGTTCTATTTATTTGGTTTTTGGGTCACACCCGGCAGTGCTCAGGGGTTACTCCTGGCTCCATGCTCAGAAATTGCTCCTGGCAGACACGGGGACCATATGGGGCACCAGGATTCGAACCGATGACCTTTTGCATGAAAGGCAAATGCCTTACCTCCATGCTATCTCCCGGGCCCCTGGGCTCTATTTATTTATTTAGGTTCTATATTTATGATTTCTTTTCTTTTGACCTTCTTAAGGTAATTACAAATACAAAAATTGGAGTTGTATTATTTGCAATAAGGTTTGGGGAGAGAATGTGTGTTTTCTGTTACTTAGGTTACAGATCCTTTGGAATTAGCTCTACTAATATGTAGAATAATTTTATGCTCATATTTAGAAAGCGTTTATTGAATGTTGTAAAATAAATAATTGTTCAATCTCTGCTTTTTTATTTTCTTTTAGGAAGAGCTCTTATTAGTGGCTTATAAAGAATGTCATAAGGCTGTGATGAGATGCAGTTCACATTTTGCATCTAGTAGTAAGACAGTAGTACAATTATGTGGTCACACTTTAGAAACCAAGTCCTACAAAGTATCTGAGGATCTTGTAAGCATACATCTACCACTTTCTAGGACTCTTGCAGGTGAGTGTTTTTTGCATTTTCTATTCAGAGTAATAAAGTCATTTTCATTTTTATTCTAAGCTCAGTATGTACAGACACTCCAAGATTATGTACTAAAGTTTAGAGTTATCACTATCATTGTTCTTCAAGCTGTTGTTAGAACATCTCTTAAGGATGATTGTTTACCAAGGCATTTTGCTAATGTGGACAACTAATAGATCTATATAGTAAGGAATAATTTATCATCTCTACCGTATTTAAATATAGTAAAATCTTTTTGATTCTTATACTGTCTCTGCTTAATTCATTGGTGAGTTAACTGTAACTGTTTATTTTTATCATTTAACAAATTTTAGATTTTTTAAAATTTCTCTGATTACATTTAAATGAAAATCCTTTTTGTTTTTTATATATATATGTATGCATGTATATATATACTTTTTTTTTTTTTTTTGGTTTTTGGGCCACACCCGGTGATTCTCAGGAGTTACTCCTGGCTATGTGCTCAGAAATAGCTCCTGGCTTGGAGGACCATATGGAATGCTGGGGATCGAACCGAGGTCCATCCTGGGTCAGCCATGTGCAAGGCAAATGCCATATCTCTGTGCTATTGCTCAGGTTCCTCTTTTTGTTTATTAAAACAATTTTATTGTAAATATTTCCATATTTAAAGTAATATATTACATATTGAAGTAATATTTATAATGGGTGGCATGCAGTTATTTAATTTTAATTTTTAAAACACTGGTAATACTCATGGGAACTTCCAGTGTAGTGTTCAGGGGCCAGGAGATGTCAGGAATCAAACTTTGGCCTCCTGCATCCAGAGCATGGACTCAAGCTCTTTAAACTATCTCTTTGGTCTTATATTTCATTTTAATTGTAAAATGTACATAAGATTTACCATTTTAAGTGTAGTTCAGTGGCTTTAGGTGATATTTCATTGTTAAAAAAATAACCGGGGCCAGCGAGATAAGGCGTTTGCCTTCCATGCAGAAGGATAGTGGTTCAAATCCCGGCATCCTATATGGTCCCTCAAGCCTGCCAGGAGCGATTTCTGAGTGTAGAGCCAGGAGTAACCCGAGTGCTGCAAGGTGTGACCCAAAAACAAAAACAAAAGCAACAAAACAGAACAAAAAAAAACATGTACAGAGTATTTTTTTTTCCAACAACGGCAAAAGGTACACTTACCTTTTTGTAACTGTTATAACTGGTTTAATTAATCTATATTTATGACCTATGTCAGTTTTTTTTTTTTAAATCTGAAAGATATGCATGTGGTTTACTCTGGTTTAGTCACTGGCATGGTGTATGTTACCCTAAGCACCGGTAGATTAATCACTGGGTACAAAACCCAGAAGTAAGGCCTGAGCAGCGTGTAGTCCAAATACCAATAAAAGAAATAAAAATGAAGTAGTTTGTATTTTAAGATGTCCTTTTTGGCTTATTAAGTATATATTTAAGTCACACTGATTTCTATACTTAATTAATTACATAGGAAGCAGAAAGACTGGTTTTACTGACTTATCTTTTTTTATCAATAGGTCTTCATGTACGTTTAAGCAGACTGGGTGCTGTTTCAAGATTACATGAATTTGTACCTTTTGTAAGTGAATCCATTAAGTGTTTATTTGCATATATTCTATTTATAGACACTCATTGATAAGTAGATATATATCTAAGATTTTTGAAATATTTCTAAGTAATTCTCAATTTATATATGTACATAACACATTGAAATCTGAATCACAGAGTTAGGTAAGGCTTTCCATATTATTTATTTATTACTCCTGGTTTTTTTGCTCAGAAATCATCCCTGGCAGGCTGGGAGACCATATAGGATGCCAGGGATTGAACTGTGTCAGTCCTAGGATGGCTGCATGCATGGCGAACGCTCTGCCACTGTGCTATTGCTCCGGCCCTACAGTTTTCCATTTTAAAGAAGAAACAGTAATTTTTAGGGCTTTGAGACACATAACTTTTAGACACATCCAAGCACTCTGAGAAATAAGATTGATCTCACTCTGTTTCAGGAGGACTTCCAAATAGAGTTACTAGTAGAATACCCTTTGCGCTGCTTGGTATTAGTTGCCCAAGTTGTTGCTGAAATGTGGCGAAGAAATGGACTTTCTCTCATTAGCCAGGTATGGCAGGACCTATTAATTTACATTTATAAATGTATTCTTGATCTGTTTTTATTTTCTTCTTTTCAATATATTTTTATATATAATTACTTTATGTAGCACTGTAGTTGCAAAATTGTTCAAGGTTGGGTTTCAGTCATAGAATGTATACCACCCTTCACCAATGCACAATTCCTACCACCAATATCCTAGGTTGTCTGTGTGTGTGTGTGTGTGTGTGTGTGTGTGTGTGTGTGTGTGTGTGTATGTGTGTGTCCCTCAGTGCTGCTGAGTATTTGTTATATGTTCTTTTGTGTCAGTTCAGGAAAGAACTAGGGACCCTATACACATTTCTTTTGTGCTATTAAATGGAAAATTAGGTATCATAAAAAATCTGTCCCTTAATATTTTTGACAATAACCTTATTGCAAACCTATAGTCTTCTCACTCCCTCTGTAAATTAAAACCTAAGAGACACCATATCATTGAAACTCGCAGGTACACTGGTTTTTCGGATGCAGGCTGAATCATCCCAGTTCTGCACTTCCTGAAGCACATGGCCTCATGAGGCCATACATCATCTCTTCAAATGGTGATGGGACTAGTGTTGAAATATTGTCTGCCTGAAACCCAATCATAAATAGCTTCGTAGGGGCCAGATGGTAGCGTTTGTCTTGCCAAGCAGCTGACCTAGGATGGACCATGGTTCAATCCCTGACGTCCCATATGGTCCCCTAATCTAGGAGCGATTTCTGAGTGTATAGCCAGGAGTAACCCTAGCATCACCGGATGTGGCCCAACCCCTCCCCAAAAAAGCTTTGTAATCTCAGAATAACAAAATACGAATTAAAAATTAAAAGAAAATAAGTGAATACATAATACTGACATCCCAGAAGGAGCACAGAAAATTAAATGGGAAACAGAAGGTGCAGCTAGCAACAAACAGCTCAGTAAATCTTTATACAATGATTTAAAGAACACCTGTGTGAAATACAACAATTTCCCCAAAGTTTCATTCGCTAAACTATTTTTGATAATTCCATTTACCATTTTATTGTAACAAGCAATATAAAATAAATTATTTTGTGTCTATTAAGGGGTCAGGTGTTGAGTGAGGATGGGAAACTGGGGACAAAAGTGGAGGGAAGGTCACACTTGTGGTAGGGTTGATGTTGGAATATTGAATGTCCAAAACAAAATTGTGTGTTATGAACAATTTTGTAAAATACAGTGCTCAAATTAAAAATAAATTAAAATTAATAATACAAAGAAAGTTGCATATAATTTTCTTTCTATGTTAGAACAGAAAATAAGAAATCCTTTTCCTGGGGGCCCGGGAGATAGCATGGAGGTAAGGCATTTGCCTTTCATGCAAAAGGTCATCAGTTCGAATCCCGGTGCCCCATATGGTCCCCCGTGCCTGCCAGGAGCAATTTCTGAGCATGGAGCCAGGAGTAACTCCTGAGCACTGCCGGGTGTGACCCAAAAAAAAAAAAAAAAAAAAAAAAAATCCTTTTCCTAAAAACAACTTGTAGAGTTACTGCTTGGGAAAAAAAAGGTGCTTGATTGATTGCAGAATATGTAACAATTGTTTGCTATTATTTAATTGAGGTTTTAAACTTAGATATAATTCACTTATTTTCTTTTAATTTTTAATTTGTACTTAGTCACTCTGAGATTACAAAGCTGTTTATGTTTGGGTTTCAGGCATACAGTATTTCAGCACTGATCCCATCACCTGTGTCTACTTTCCTCAACTAATGCCCTTCCTTCCCTTTACAGTTTTGTTTGCCTCCCACTTACCAGTCTACTCCTAGGAGAGGTGCTTTTTATTTCTGTTTAATTTTTTTTTTTTTTTTTTTTTGGTTTTTGGGTCACACCTGGCAGTGTTCAGGGGTTACTCCTGGCTCCATGCTCAGAAATTGCTCCTGGCAAGCACGGGGGACCATATGGGGCACCGGGATTCAAACCGATGACCTTTTGCATGAAAGGCAAATGTGTTACCTCCATGCTATCTCCCGGGCCCCTAAATTTTTTTTTAATTAATATCTTTATTTAAACACCTTAATTACAAATATGTTTGTAGTTGGGTTTCAGTCATGTAAAGAACACCCTCTTTCACCAGTGCAACATTCCCATCACCAATGTCCCAAATCTCCCTCCTTCTCACCCCATCCACGCCTGTACTCTCAATAGGCTTTCTACTTCCCTCATTCATACACTTTGTTATGATAGTTCTCAATGTAGTTATTTCTCTAACTGCACTCATCACTCTTTGTGGTGTGCTTCATGATGACACACAATTTTTTTTTTTTTTTTTTTT
>PVKC010050052.1:0-10634 GCA_004027635.1 Crocidura indochinensis
AAAAACAAAAAACAAAAAAAAAAAACAAAAAAGAGTAAAAAGGGGCCGGGAGATAGCATGGAGGTAAGGTGTTTGCCTTTCATGCAAAAGGTCATCAGTTCGAATCCCGGAGCCCCATATGGTCCCCCGTGCCTGCTAGGAGCAATTTCTGAGCATGGAGCCAGGAGTAACCCCTGAGCACTGCCGGGTGTGACCCAAAAAACAAAAAACAAAACAAAACAAAACAAAAAAAAGAATAAAAATAAAAAGAAAGAAATCGCCCCTGGCAGGCTCAGGAGACCATATGGGATGCCAGGATTCGAACAACTGTCCTTCTGCATGCAAGGCAAATGCCTTACCTCCATGCTATCTCTCTGGCCCCCAGGATCACTAACTTGTAAGAAAGGAACAGGTGGACTGTTAGCAAGGAATGCCCTCCACAGGTGAACTTTTGTCTTCTGGTACAAGAAGCACTTGACAGGGCTGGGGCACAGGAGAGCATATTAATTTTCCTAGTCAAGAGGGAAGTCTGGTGTGGAGAAACTGGTCCCTGAAGGCAGCAACTGTTGGTTCCCAATCTGGTAGTTTTGCAGTGAGTTTTATAAACTTCTGGCTCTGTTCAAATCTAGACTGTGATCCAGTTTCAGTTTGGCTCCTTACCCTTATAAGGTAAGGTCTATCAGGAGGAATGAGGGAACTGCAGAAGAAGGTTAAAGTTAGAAAATTTCCTCCTTTAAATTTTACCCTGGTGTTGACTGATGCAATCCAGCACAGAAGCCAGAGTAGAAACTGTTGGTCCAATTTATGACGTCTGCAGCCACAAGTTCTAACAGACAATCCACTGACCTTTGAGATGGCATCATCTCAAGTCTGCCCAGAAGCCTCTGGGATTCTTAGGCCACTCAGTAATGACATGGGTGCTAAAAACACTAGGCATGGCATTCTGGCCTCGAGTTTCTTTACATTAATAGATCTGAGGGTAGACTTTGGGGATGACAGCTCCAAGCCAGTGAAGAGAGTCTGGAAAACATAAGAAAATGGGGGACTATCAGGGCTGGAGAGATAGCAAAGCGGTAGGGCGTTTGCCTTGCACGTGGCCGACTCAACGAACGATGGTTCAATACCAGCATCCCATATGGTCCCCCATGCCTGCCAGGAGTGATTTCTGAGCATAGAGCCGGAGTAACTCTGAGCTCTTTCAAATGTGACCCCCAAAAAAGAAAGAAATTGGGGGACTATCAGTATAACCTTAAAAGGCTGGTTCTATTGCTGCTTGATGGGGCCAATCAGTCCAAACACAAGATGGCAGATCAAGAAAAGAGTTTTATTGGGGATCAGAGAGATAGTACAGCAGGTAAGATGCTTTCATTGCATGCAGCTGACCTAGGTTTGATCTCCTGCACCTGAACCTACCAGGAATGCTTTCTGAGTACAGAGCCTGGAGTAAGCCTTGAACACTGCTCAGTGTTCCCTCTGCCCTTCTGGTATTATTAGGGGGGGTGGGTCACACCCGGCAGCGCTCAGAGGCTACTTCTGGCTCTACACTCAGAAATCACCCCCGGCAGGCTTGGGGGACCATATGGGATGCCTGGATTCGAACCACCGTCTTTCTGCATCCTAGGCAGACAATCCACTGACCTTACCGCTGTGTTACCTCTCCGCCCCCCCCTCCCTAGTTTTTTTTTTTTTAACTCTATTAAACCACCAGCTTGTAAATTGGAAAATGGTGGGTTTCTGTTCTACAGAACACTCTTGCTAATCTGATCATACAAAAAAAAAATAGCTTCCATAGGAGAAGAATTGGGAAGTATATTTTTAGAAAGAGTGGGTTGGTGACTGATAGAGATCAATAGGCACCAGAGAGATCAATAAATTCCCTTGTGGGCTGGTCCCCTGGTTCCTGTAATCTCACTCTATTGTTGTATCTGAAAATCTAAACAAAGATTTCTGTATACATTATCTGAAGGACATGGCATTCTGTACATTCTCAATAGCACTTGCCCAGAAAAGTTGCTGGTTTTTAATTTTGACTATAGTTTTTAATTTGGAGGAGGGGCACATTTCACAAATGTGACAGCAATGAAAAAGAGAAAAATTGGAGGGAAAAGCAGAAAGATAGTAGAACATGCCTCACTCAAATATAATAGTAAACATGACACTCCAAATTACGAAACTTTGGCATATGGATTGTTTCAAGCTGTAGGCACTTGAAAAAATGGTCCATGTAGGAAGAGACATTCTCTGAACTGCCTTTATATTTTCAGTGACATCCACTGAAAGGAATTCAACTGCCATAAATCTCCCTTGAAGTTTTATGGCCAGAGAAGACTGAATTATATCATGGGAGAAGAGGAAAAAAAAATCCTCACAGGCTATGTTACTCCCACTTTTTCTTTTTGAAGGTCCCATTCATCTTTCTTAACCATCACATACTCTTCCTCCAAGAAGCTCCATGTTTTCTTACCTCTCCCTGTTAAGTTGATATTTAGTCTTGGACCAATGACTCAAAGGGCTGAAGTGTGGGTTCTGGGTGCCTGAACACCTCTCAAGTAGAGTTTGGGAGAACCAGGGAATGGACAAGTGGCAGCTTCCAGAGAGCGGGAGAATTTCTGCCCTGTTTGAACCTCCACAGTGTGTTTCCCAGGAAGGAAAGGACTGGTAAAGTCTACACTGTACTCACAATTCAGACACTAAGGTTCTATAAAACCAGGTGAATAATAGCACTAGACAAGGGCAACAGTCCTAGCTCCAAGCCCTAAAGAGGACAGTTTGTTCTCAATTTATCTTTTTCCACCAAACAATCCATTGAGCATAAGAGGAAATCAGAAAACAAATCATATTCCTGAGGTTGAAGTGAAAGTACAGTAGGTAGGGCATTCACCTTGTGTGTGGCTGACCCGGGTTCCATTCTTAGCATCCCACATTACTCCCCTGGGCCACACCAGGAGTGATCCCTTAGTGTAGAATAGCCTCAATAGTTTATAAAAACAATAATTTCATTTGCTCAGGTTTTTGTTCAGTTATTTGGACTACATTGGATAGTTCTTTATCACCTGAGATCATTCACACAACTGCTCTTAACCTATGTGTTAGGGGGTCTCTGCCAGGTGGGACCTCAGCTCCTTATGTGTACCTCCATCTGCCTAGCCCACTTGTCACCATACATAGGTCTACTGCTCTGGAGAGGATTGAACACAGGTCAGATGTATGTAAGGTAGATGTATGCAAGGCAGATAGCACCCATCGTGCTATCATCTTATCTGGCCCTCAAGTGAATTTCAAGTGATAGTTAGGCTTTTATTTTTGTTTTTGTTTTGGGGTCACATCCAGCAGTGCTCAGGGGTTACTCCTTGCTCTACACTCAGAAACTCCTCCTGGCAGCCACGGGGGACCATATATGATGCTGGGATTCGAACCACTGTCCTTACCTCCATGCTATCTCTCCATGCAAACCCTTACCTCCATGCTGTCTCTCCGGTGTCTGATAATTAAATTTTTATAGAGACCAGAGCAATAGCACAGCAGTTAGGGTGTTTGCTTTGCAAATGGCCCAGAAAGCCAACCAGGGTTCAATTCTCAGCATCTCATATTGTCCCCTGAGCCTACCAGGAGTAGTTTCTGAGCACAAAGCCAGGAGTAACCCCTGAGTGCCGACAGGTGTGGCCCAAAAAACAAAAAAAAATTTTTTTTTGTTTTTATATGTGGGCTCAGCATGTGGTGCTTGATGGTTCTTTTTTTTTTTTTTTTTTTGGTTTTTGGGTCACACCCAGCAGTGCTCAGGGGTTACTCCTGGCTGTCTGCTCAGAAATAGCTCCTGGCAGGCACGGGGGACCATATGGGGCACCGGGATTGGAACAGATGACCTTTTGCATGAAAGGCAAACGCCTTACCTCCATGCTATCTCCCGGGTACCTGATGGTTCTTTTTGAGGCCTGCTGTTTCAGCACATATCTTTCCCCCATATAAATATGAAGTGACATTCATGCTAATGAATGGGGTACCCCCAGGTAAATAGTATTTAATGAGCACAAGAATTTGAGCTAGATAAAATTCTACTATTTAACCTGTCTTCAAAATAAAAACTTTTACTTTTATATCTTTTTTGTTTGTTTTTTTTTTCGGGCCACACCCATTTGATGCTCAGGGGTTACTCCTGGCTAAGCGCTCAGAAATTGCCCCTGGCTTGGGGGGACCATAAGGGATGCCGGGGGATCGAACTGTGGTCCTTCCTTGGCTAGCGCCACCTCACCGGCCCCTTACTTTTAAATCTTATACATTTAGGGCTGAGTGAAAGAAGAAAGATCAAAAAGTAACTCTGCATGATATAAAGTTCAGGAGCTTGTAGAAATGAATATATCGCTGTAAAAATCAGAACTGCAGTCACCTCAGAAGAGGCTTGACTGACAATTCTGGAAAGATCAAAATGTCCTATATCTTATTTAAAGCTTTGTCATTAATATAAGCTTTTCAACTTGTCAAAAACTCATCAAATGTATGCCTGCACTTTTTTTCTTCATGAGGTGATATTTCAACAATAATTTAAAAATCTTAAAAGGACACAGTGATTTCCAGTTTGCTTCCCAGCACTGCATAGTCTCCCAAGAACCCACAGAACTACCCCCAAGCACTGACCTGGGAATGCCCCCTGATCACTGTTGGGTGTGGGTCTTCCGCACCAGAAAGAGTGATTGTTCCTGTTCCTACTTTAGATGATGAATGGGCTGCTGGTCCTTAACAACAACCCTGGAGAAACTACTATCAACCCTGGAGAAAGTGAGGAAAGAAGGTTCTAGAAACTGGAAAATAACAATAGAGCCACCCTTCTCTTGTTCTCTCCATTCACCCCCCTACTTGGAGACTGTCTTGAACTTGCATGTTGGGGGTTGGTGGATCAGCCTTGGGTAGAAGCCTGGGTAGGAAGGGAGGTAAGTCTGGAGGAAATTATTGCTGATAGAAATAGAGAGATTGGGGGCTGGGCGGTGACGCTGGAGATAAGGTGTCTGCGCTAACCTAGGACGGATCGCGGACCGCGGTTTGATCCCCCGGTACCCCATATGGTCCCCCATGCCTGCCAGGAGCGACTTCTGAGCGAATAGCCAGGAGTAACCCCTGAGCGTCACCGGGTGTGGCCCAAAAACCAAAAACCAAAAAAAAAAAAAAAAAAAAAAAAAGAAATAGAGAGAGACAGTACTTAATACCTGGCACTGCATCTGGTCCCCTGAGTACAGCCAAAGTCACAGTTGAGTACTGGTAAGTCCTCAACCTCTACCCCCAAATATGGATACTATCTTTCCCCAAGTTTCTTCTCTCTACAGGGTGGTTAAGTCCTTGAGAGGTAGAGGCACTAAGAGGGTGGAATGGTAGTTCCAGGGAACCATGCACAGTGATCTGGGGTCCCACTGGGGAGAGGGTGTTCCCTATTGGAGCATGCTTCTTCTCTCCTTACATTCCTAGAAATTCCTAGAATTCCCTTCAGAAATTCAGACTGTAGCTTGAACTTTTCTTGCTACTTCCAGACAACTTAACTAATAGTTTTGTCTTTTTGTTTTTGGGCCACACCCGGCGATTTTCAGGGGTTACTCCTGGCTCTCTGCTCAGAAATAGCTTCTGGCAGGTGCGGGGGACTATATGGGACACAGGAATTCGAACCAACCACCTTAGGTCCTGGATCAGATGCTTGCAAGGCAAACACTGCTGTGCTATCTCTCAGGCCCCAACTAATAGTTTTGACTCTGATTATTTAGTTGGAGACTAAAATCTGTTTCACTTTATCAGTCTCTCTCTCTCTCTCTCTTTTTTTTTTTTTTTGGTTTTTGGGTCACACCCGGCAGTGCTCAGGGGTTACTTCTGGCTCCATGCTCAGAAATTGCTCCTGGCAGGCACGGGGGACCATATGGGGCACTGGGATTCGAACCGATGACCTTTTGCATGAAAGGCAAACGCCTTACCTCCATGTTATCTCCCGGGCCTCAGTCTCTCTTTTTTTTTTTTTATTTATTTATTTTTGACTGATAAGACACAATTCTTTCCTATATTGCTCACATTGCTTTTCTAGGCTTTAAAATGGCTTCCATAGTGACAATTGCCTCCATATGTTCATTGGTTATTTTCTCAACATGTTTGCCATGAATATTATTCCTGTTTGTTTCTTTTGTACTTGTTTGCTTCTTAGTAGTACTTTTAAGACCATTTACTAATGTGATGTCATTTGTTGGTAGAAGGAAGCATTAACATTTTTATTTTTTCCTGAAGTTTTTCTTTCTATGAAACTCTAGACACAGGCCGGAGGTAATTAATAGGACACAGTAAATAGGACATACATTGTGTATAGCCAATTCTGTAGAATCCTGGCACTGCTGCATATGGTTTTCTGAACACTACTGGGAATGGTCCCTTAGGCCAGGAAAAACACTGAGTAAACCTGAACATGGCCCCCAAACGAATCACCAAATAACAAAACCCAAAACATTCTTGCTAGACACAAAAGTGGAAAAGTTTTTTAATCATCTATAATTCCATAGCTTTAAAATCAGTTCAGTGTGTTGAGTAGATACTTTAACAAACATTCTACTGTTAACATCTTTGGCCTGTGATAGCACATTATTATTAGATCAGTTACATACTTGCATTACTGTTAGAATTGCATACCTGTGGGGCCGGAGAGATAGCACATCGGTATGGTGTTAGCCTTGCAAGCAGTCCACCAAGGACCAATGGTGGTTCAAATCCTGGCATCCCATATGGTCCCCAGAGCCTGCCAGGAGCAATTTCAGAGCAAAGAGCTAGAAGTAACCTTTGAGAGCCACCAGGTGTGGCCCCAAAAAAGAATTACATAAAAAAAAGGGCCTGAGAGATAGCACAGTGGTAAGGCATTTGCCATAGACGCAGAAAGACGGTAGTTTAAATCCCAGCATCCCATATGGTCCCTCGAGCCTGCCAGGAGCGACTTCTGAGCATAGAGCCAGGAGTAAGTAACTCCTGATGCTGAGTGTGACGCCCCTCCCCCCCAAAAAAAGAAAAAAAAATAATTCCATACTCTTGGTTGCAGAGATTATACACTGGGTAGTGATGTCACCAGGATCACACTTGACATGAGGAGGTGGTGGTCTCAGGTCTTTGAGGCAGAAACTTTAAGACTGAGATTTCCTTGGGCCTCCAATTATTGTCTTTTGGTCCAACCTATCATGTTTTTGTTTTTTGTTTTTTTAAATGGGGATAGGGTACATCCAGCAGTGCTCAGGAGCTGTTTTTGGCTCTGTGTGCAGGAGTGACTGATGGTAATGCTTGGAGTACCTATACATGATGCAAGGGATTCGAATCAGGATTGGTGGGAGAGATAGCACAGCAGTAGAGCTTTTGCCTTGCACATGGCAGACCCAGGACAGATGGTGGTTCGATTACGGCATCCTATATGGTCCCCTGAGCCTGCCAGGGGCGATTTCTGAGCACAGAGTCAGGAGTAACCCCTGAGCATAGCCAGATGTGACTCAAAAAACCAAACAAAAGTAAAAATAAAAACAAATCAGAGTTGACCTTGTGGTAGGCAAGAGCCTTAACTCCTGTACTATCTCCATGTCCCCTCTTCCATCTTACGTTCTTTGTAATGCTGGGCTGAGATTACACATTTCTGCTTAAATTGCTTGTTGCTGATTTGACTGAAATGAGAGGAGATAGGAGAAGGTGTTAGCAGTGATAGAAGAGAAAAGGGATTTGCTTCTTCCAGTCCCTGTCCTGCTTAAGCTCCCAAGCACCAACTTCAAATCCAGTCCTGGCAGCTTCTTCCTGGAGCAGCTGCTGAGTCACTTTGCAGTGTTACTCGTGCTTGCAGACCCATGACCATCACCAGATACTAACAAGCATCAGTCAAGCAGTGACTCCTGCTTAGAGGCCTGGGCTCCAGTTCTGCAGCCTCCTTTTTATCGATTCCCAATTTCGTAATTAAAAATTTTAATTAATTAATTAATTGGCTTTTTGGGCCACACCCGGCAGCACTCAGGGGTTACTCCTGGCTCTGTGCTCAGAAATTGCTCCTGGCAGGCACAGGGTACCATCTGGAATATTGGGGATTGAACCTGGGTCCTGGGTCGGCAGCATGCAAGGCAAATACTGCCCTGTGCTATCACTTTGGCCCCGCTTTTTTTTAAAAAATTTTTTATTAAGATTCTATGAGACATAGCATGGAGGTAAGGCGTTTGCCTTGCATGCAGAAAGTCGGTGGTTTGAATCCCAGCATTCCATATGGTCCCCTGAGTTTGCCAGGAGCAATTTCTGAGCATAGAGCCAGGAGTAACCCCTGAGTGCTGCCGGGTGTGACCAAAAAAAGAAAAAAAAAAGATTCTATGATTATCCAACACTCATCTTGATAGGAGGTTAATATCAAAGGTACATAAGGCACACATAGAATTTTACAAGAAAGGAGCTGGAGCAGTGGCACAGTTCTTGTCTATACTGACCAGTTCCAACTATCACTTTCTTTTTTTTTTTTTTTTTTTTTGGTTTTTGGGCCACACCTGGTGACGCTCAGGGGTTACTCCTGGCAGGCACGGGGGACCATATGGGGAACCAGGGGATCGACCCGAGGTCTGTCCTAGGTTAGCACAGTCACCTTACCTCCAGCGCCACCGCCCGGTCCCCCACCCCCAACTATCACTTTCATAGTATACCCTTTTCTGCTGTAACTATACTCTCCGCTCTTTGTGGCAAGCTTCTATCGTGGACTAGTCCTCCTAATCCTCATCTCTAGCCTGGCATTTTTGTTTGTTTGTTTGTTTTAGTTTTTTGGGCCATGCCCAGTAACTCTCAGGGATTACTCCTGGCTCTGTGCTCAGAAATTGCTTCTGGCAAGCTTAGGGGATCATATGGGATGCTGGGAATTGAACCAGGGTCCATTGGGGTCGAATGCATGCAAGGCAAATGCCCTACTGCGGTGCTATTGCTCTGGCTTCTAACCTGGCTTCTTTTTACTTTTTTTTTTTTTTAATAATGTTTTATTTAAGCACCATGATTACAAACACGTTTGTTGTTGGGTTTCAGTCATAAAAAGAATGCTCCTGGGGCCTGGGAGATAGCATGGAATTAAGGCGTTTGCCTTTCATGCAAAAGGTCATCGGTTCGAATTCCGGTGCCCCATATGGTCCCCCGTGCCTGCCAGGAGCAATTTCTGAGCATGGAGCAGGAGTAACCCTGAGCACTGCCGGGTGTGACCCAAAAACCACAAAAAAAAAAAAAAAAAAAAGAACGCTCCTCTTTACCAGTGTAACATTCCCACCACCAATGCCCCCATCTAACCTCCTTCCTATCCCCTGCCTCTATTTGAGACAGACATTCTACTTCTCTCACTTATTAACATTGCCATGATAGTTGTTAGTGTTGTTATTTCCCTAACTACACTCACCACTCTTTTGGTGAGCTTCATATTGTGAGCTGGTCCTTCTAGCCCTCATCTCTATTGTCTCTGGGCATTATTACAGTAATGAATATAGGTGTGAAAAAGGGTTTTTGTATTGCACTTTTGTGTTCCTAGGCTATATTCCTAGAAGTGGTATAGTTGGATCAGATGGGAGCTCAATTTTCATTTTTTAAATGAATCTCCTTATTGTTTTCCATAGGGCTGGACTAGACTGCATTCCCACTAGCAGTGAATGAGAATTCTTTTCTCCCCACATCTCTGTCAGCATTGTTCTTGTTCTTTGTGATATGTGCTAGTCTCTGTGGCATGAGATGGTACCTCATTGTTGTTTTGATTTATATCTCCCTGATGATTCGTGATGTGGAGCACTTTTTCATGTGCCTTTGGCCATTTGTATTTCTTCTTTGAGGAATTGTCTCTTCATTTCTTCTTCCTATTTTTTGATGGGGTTAGATGTTTTATTCTTGTCAAATTCTGTCAGTGCCTTGTCTATCTTAGATATTAGCCCCTTATCTGATGAGTATTAGGTGAATAGTTTCTTCCATTCTGTGGGGGGCTTTTGTATTTTAGGCACTATTTCCTAGTGAATTTCAGAAGTGTCTGATCCACTTCTTTGAAGAATGTCATGGGTATCTTTATTTTTTTTTATTATTTGGAGGGGGGATTTGGGTCATGCCTGGCAGTACTCAGGGGTTACTCCTGGATCTACCTTCAACTCCTGGCAGGGTGTGATGCCGGGATTCGGAACGCCGTCCTTCTGCATTAAAGGCAAACACCCTACCTCCATGCTATCTCTCCACCCCATGTCATAGAAATCTTTAGAGGTATTGCATTAAATGTGTACAATGCTTTGGGGAGTATTGACATTTTAATGATATTAATCCTGCTAATCCATGACTGAGATATATGTTTCCATTTCCTTGTGTTGTCTTATTTCTTGAAGCAGCCTTTTTATTTATTTATTTATTTATTTATTTATTTATTTATTTATTTATGGTTTTTGGGCCACACCTGGTGGCGCTCAGAGGTTACTCCTGGCTATCTGCTTAGAAATAGCTCCTGGCAGACACGGGGACCATATGGGACGCCGGGATTTGAACCAACCACCTTTAGGTCTTGGGTAGGCTGTTTGCAAGGCAGACGCCGCTGTGCTATCTCTCTGGCCCCTGAAGCAGGCTTTTATAGTCCTTTCTTCTTTCTTTCTTTCTTTCTTTCTTTCTTTCTTTCTTTCTTTCTTTCTTTCTTT
>PVKC010050053.1:0-10633 GCA_004027635.1 Crocidura indochinensis
CACAGGACTCTTCAACTTGCTTTTAATGGGGGAACCCTGGAAAAGATGACAGGATATACTTGATACATGGAGTGGACCATAGGAGACTCTATCCAGTGTGAGTTTTACAAAGTAACTGACATTTTGTAAGCTGACTTATGTCAAGACCAGGTAGTAAGTATTTGTATTTGAGCAGGACCTCTGACCAGCAGTCAACAAGATATATAGGTTTTTACTCCAACAGTCTCTAAATTGGGAGAACTGCCAAGAGCTACAATAGCTTGAAAGCAGATCATTTCCCAGCATGTCTTTAACTGGAGTCTGGAGCACCAGTCAAAACCTTTATAGCAGCAGTAAAAGATCCTGAAGCCTAACTGCTACTCCTAACTCGTAGATAATACGAAAAAAGAAAAAAGAAAATGTGTCTTTGAATGAAGCAGGTAAAAGTGAAATCAAAAGGAAGAAGTAAACTATAAATGATATAAAGACAATGGTGAAGGATCTTGGGTATGTTGAAGATGGAAAGGGACAGTGAGTATGTATATCAAAAACACTATTTTAACCATGTTACCTAAAACTACTGTGAATATAAGTTTAACAATAGTTTTTAAAATTGAAGCTAGATGCAATAAAGCTTAATGGATACTCAACATTATATGTCACAGTGTAAATCAGGTTAAAACCACTAAGGCAGTAAAAAATTATTACTATATAAGCTAAAATATAGAACTATAAAACAGAATTAGTAATACAAATAAATGTAATAGGAAAATGTACAATTTATATATGTATTTAACAAAATATGTAGCAACTTTGAAAAGCTCACAACCATCACAAATTTTATACATAGATGCATAATATATTCATTTTTCTAAATCACCAATACTATGCTTTTTTAATTACTTTTACCTGTAATAAGTTTTTGTATCATTTTTCCATAGACATATGAAAAATAATTCTGTTTCTCTAACATAATCAGAACTTGTTTTATAATCTTGGTAATGGGGATGAGTAATAAGACTTAATTCAAAGTCAATCTTATTTGCAGCATTAATACAGGTTTGTGTCCTGCAAGTGCAGAAATTGTGCTAAGTTATTTTTTGCTAATTTCTACCTAACAGAATAAAGAAAGCATGGTATGCATATGATTTTACATGCAGAATTATTTGATTTGTAACAAAGAAGAAATTTGTTCATATAATTAAAAGTACAGAGAAAAACCTAGCTTCTGTTAGTACCAACCTAACTTCTGTTGGTACCAGATAAGAGCCTGAATGGTTTTTTAAAATGCTGCCCATACCTTTTATGTCAGCTCATTAGGACTTTATTCTCAAGCTCTACAGTAGTTGTGGACTGTCATTCAAGGTGAAATTTCTATATAGTTGGAACAACTTTTCCCCAGACTGTGATTACATAAATGTTGTGCCTGGTACTCATTGACCCAAAAAAGATTATGTGGTCATCTCAAACATATAACCTAAATTTAAAAATTCATTCTCTATGTATAGAAACTGAGTTTTGTGACCACTAAGATCTTTCAGTGGAAATAGACCCTACTCTCAAGACATCTATGTAAGGGGCCAGAGAGGTAGCACAAGCATAAGGCATCTGCCTTGCATGCACTAGCCTAGGACAGATCGCCATTCAATCCCCCAGTATTCCATATGGTCCCCCAAGCCAGAAGCGATTTCTGAGCACATAGCCAGGTGTATCTCTTGAGCATCACCTGTGTGACCAAAAAATAAATAAATAAATAAAAAGATATCTACTTAGAATATTTTATTTTTCCAAAGGTAAAGACTATTAATTTTGAGATATTTTGGTCTAATAAGAAGAAAGTTATCATAGCAGTACGTACAGAATAACAAAATGAGTTTATATTCTCTGGTCCCTGGGATTATATCTCACCTACATCTCACAGAAGTCTTAGCAGCAGTTTTTTTTATATTTCCCACTTTAATTAACAGCTGCAACTGCATTGAGGGTATTGGTTTCAAAATAATTAGTTTATTTATTTATTATTTATTATTTTTGCTTTTTGGGTCACACCTGGTGACACTCAGGAGTTACTCTTGGCTATGCACTTAGAAATTGCTCCTGGCGTTGGAGACCATGTGGGACATGGGGGGATTTAACCACAGTTCGTCATAGGTTAGCACATGCAAGACAAACGCCCTACCACTTGTGTCACCATTCTGGCCCCAATTTGTTTATTGTTTTGCTAATTGTATTTATTATTTAATTACTTTAATGAAGTCAAATAACTACACACAAGAATTTTATAAAAATTCTTGAGAACAATATTAAACTTTCTTTCTATATCAAATGTTCAGAGTCACTTCACTTATTTAAAATATTGTAAAATTTAACATCTATCCCTAAAGATATTCCTGGGTTCTTAAGAGCATTGTATTGATGTTTATGAAAACTCAGCATAATACTTGTTATATAGTGACTGCTCATGCAATCTATGTTAAATATATAATGAATTCTTCATAGCACAGTCTATAAATTAAATCTGAAAGGATATATGCCTTATATATAAAAAAGAAAAATGTCTTATATAAACATAAATATTGACAAATGTAGTTGGCATGTTTGAACCAGGCCAGTTCCATAGAATCACACTTTCCTTGAATGAGATATTAACCAAACTGTGAAAGATTATGGCTACACCAGCCCATGCAGCACAAAGCTGGCTATCTTAGGAGGAAAGGACAATACTGCCAAAGCCACGTTTATTGCCTCCAACACCCAGAATCAGTTTCCCCAACAGCCTGCCTAATCATTGACCAGCTACATTTCTCTGCAGACATTGATCTGACCACACTTCAGGTATGCCCGATGTTGAGCTGATATCACTAGGGCTTTCCTTGGAGCAAGTGCAGGTACTTTCCCCAGTATCTTCCTTCTTCCAGGAAAGTCTGGAAGCTGTAACAATGCTCACATCACCATATTGAAAGTAAGCTTTCTTCCAGGATGCACTGCAGCTGAGTATATGATCCTAAAATTCATAGTATCATAGCTTTGAATTTCTGTACAACTTCACTTGTTTGATGCTGTCATTCCTAAAGCAGTACCCCAACAGGCTCGACATATAACAAAAACTTAATAAACCCCATTGTATTAATGTATTTTTTGGTTTATATATTTTTTTAATATTTCATTTTAACACCTTGATTACATACATAATGTGTTTGAGTTTCAGTCATGTAAAGAGCACCACCCATCACCAGTGCTGGTCATTTTCACAAATGAGCTTGCTACTTTACTTTTTTCTTTTTTCTTTCTTATTTTTATCTTCTCTTCCATTTTATTATTTTTCTTTTCCATTTTTTCCTAATAACTTTGCTTTCACTTATCTGGAAACAAATTTATTCTAATCAACTATGTCAATTATGTGATGCATTTTCTGTAAATAAATAAAATTTAAAAATTAAAAGTGTTAACCAGATAAGAAATATAGATATCTACTCTATCCTGAAGCACAATTTTAGTTGTGCCAACTGTTACTGTTTTGAAAATTAAAAGAGCACAAAACAAAATCTCTCTGAATCTATTTCAATTTACAGAGTTAATGAAGACAACAGAAACCAAAACAGAGACCATTTCTAAAACTGAAAACATAATTTATATGAATTTTGTATTAGATTTGGCTAATTTCATCTTGCATGTGTATCATTTGCAGCAATTCTGAATAACACCCAAGCTAACCTCAGCAACACCCTTTCCATTTCTAGGGTGGGGGAAATAAATCTTAACTTATAGCTCATAATCCTCTGAACTTTTTATTGAAGTAAAAATTGTATTTAAAGAAATTCACAGAGAGAAATTTAAGAGGAGAGAATGAGAGAGGGGGACACATGTTCAAGAAGCATAGGCTCCTCCGGAGTGGAAAAGTCCCTCTACTAAGTATTTCTTAAGCTAAAAAGGACTCAAACATTTTATATTTCTTGAGTTTACAATCCTTCTCAAAAAAGTCTGTAGTAAAATGTTAGTTTCAGATTTATTGTTAGAAATCTTCTGACTACATATGATATAATCAACAGGTAAGGAAATCCATTTTAGGTTTTATTAAGAGAAATATCTTAAATCAATTGTGCTTCATTGTATGCATCAAAATTAAGCAAACAAAACTCAATAGAAAATTATGGATTTAGAAAAATCCAAGTAGTAAAATATAAAGCCCAAAATATAAGAGACAAATTGCAAAGTTCCAATTTGAACTAGAAAGGTTTTGAAGAAAGTTTTTGGCATTTAAAAATGTTCCAAAATACGGGGCTCGGGAGATAGCATGGAGGTGGGGCGTTTGCCTTTCATGCAAAAGGTCATCGGTTTGAATGCCCCATATGGTCCCCCGTGCCTGCCAGGAGCAATTTCTGAGCATGGAGCCAGGAGTAACCCCTGAGCACTGCCGGGTGTGACCCAAAAACCAAAAAAAAAAAAAAAAGTTCCAAAATACAATTGATACTACCAAAATATTCCATAATTTTTTGATGATTGTACTGAAGCTCATGAGAAAGGAAATGGGAAGGAGAGCATTTATTTGCAGTGTCTTCTTTTAGAAGTTTTTCCTTCCCTTTATCCATCTGTACTCAAAAAATTTTGGTCTACTCTACTTGGAATCCATGCTAACTACATGGGCATGAAGAACTGGAACACTCAGGCAATGTTTTATTCTGAGTCTATTAGTCTTCATCAATGCACACACACTCATACACACACAATTTTCAAGAATCTTTCTGCCTGCAGTATCTCTCCCCTAAAGTCCCCTCTCTTTTCTGCCAACATTAACTCTTTGGCTCTAATCTACACTCACTGCATGAATTTCCCACTACCAAGTCAAGTTAGGGAGTTCCTGGACTTTCAGAATCTGTTCCCAACACACACACATTCCACAGTCATCTGACATTGATTCTTATGCAACTGACCTTGATCTATGTCCATAAAATATGAAACTCAATAATCTCTTTCTCCTATCTATTGATATACCAAAATGCATCATTATGCCAACTAATGGGCCAACTTCAGGCCATCCTTTGCATTTTGAGATGTGTTTTTGTTCTTAGTAATTTATGATTCTTAGAAAATGTTGCCTTACTGTATAACTTGCCACTTACAGTATTTTGTCAAATGAGCAAATATTTTTTACATACATGACTTTTAACATTGATTTTACTGTGTGAAAATGTAAAGAGAATGGAAATGAATATTTTCACTATTGAGATTTAGAAAGGTAAAATCACTGCCCCTCTATGGTACTAAATGACTGGATCACACTCTGACATTTGGCATAGCCCAAAAGATGGCTGGTGTAAAAATATTGATAGTCATATGTTAAACATAGAATTTTAGAAAAGCACATTTTCTATATTTTAATAAGTGCTTTGTTGATAATATAGAAGACTATTGGTTAAGAGAGTGATTTCATCATAGGTGCCAGTGTATAATAAGAAGAAATGTTCAAATGAAGTAGAAGGGGGCAACATAAAGATGTGATTACCCATTATAACATAAAGAAACCAGCAATGATGGAAACAGCAGTTTTGAGTGAACAGGTATGCAATCAACCTCTTACCACAAAGGTCTATAATAATATTCTAATGTATTTATCCACAGGACTAGGTGCAGAATATGATTGGAAGCCTGGACTCCCACTGCAGTGAATACTAACAATATGCTTAAATGCCTTAACTTTATCACATATTAATTAACCCTTCAGGCTTCTTTGTTCACAGGGGACCTCAGAAACAAAGGGTGGACACCCTAATTGTAAACCTATGTGTTAAATCATACTAGATACCATATACAATTCCCATTATGTCAATGTCTTGATAAAATACTTTAATTTACTCATTACCTTTTGTTTATGTCCTCTATTTGGACCCAAAGCATATGATCATTGAGACCACTGGAACAGTCAACGGCACACCACAGACTTATGCTACAAGTCTCACTCGTTGAACATGTTGTGGCAAATCTCTACTACCTTTATTTTTCATTTTTCTCTCTTTCTTCTTCCCTCTACTTCTTTTTTCCCTCTCTCCTTTATTCTTCATCAATTCAATATATGTTAAAAAAAAAGTTCTCGCTGTCTGTTGCTTTTTAGGAAAGGTACCTCTATACTAAGGTGCAGTGCAGGAGAGTACATAGGGTAACCACATCCTATAGTCCTCACTACCACATTGCTTAGTACTCTAGGTGCAAAATGCATGCTTAGCTTAAAAAGCTCCAGCCACTACATAATCCTGAAACCTTTATTTAGCAAACACCACCCTGTCAGTGAAGAAGAGCCTTGAAAGGGGAAAATCCTTCAATACCGATGCACTGGCCAAATTCTCTTTAATTTACATTCATGGTTTTTACTTATTCTTCTTTTTCTCTTCTCTCTCTTTTTTTTATTCTCTTCTCTCTTATCTACTGTTTCCCCTTCCTTTCTCTCCTAAGCCATATCATAACTAATTATTTATCTTTTCTTAACTCAATCATATCTTAAGAGCTCAGACCTAGCGTATGAGGGCCAGGCCTCCAACAACAACCTAAGAATAGAACACTAATTAATCTGTCTTCTGAGTTTCTAGACAGTGGACTCCTCTCTGATTGCCAAACCCAAAATGTAAACAAGCCATGCCTAAAATATATATAGTTCCTCTTATATATGATTTCTCCCCCCGCTTCAGAAATCCTACTATCTGCTCATTCCCCAATCCTGATCCATTATCCGTCCCTATTTAACCCTCTTTACCCTCAGTTTTTAACCCATTAGGTATCAAGACCAACCTCCTGCTCCCATAAACTACCACAAAGGTCCCAAACTGAAAGGACACCCTCCCAGCCCCATATCATATGCCTCGGAAAGAAATTACAACCAACATACCTGCTGATTCAGGCTTTATGGCCCTTTTTCTTACCCTCCTAATCATGGACTGTTGTATGCTACTGATTCAGTTTCAGAAGAACCCCAGCCCAAGGACACTTCTCTCATGGTTACAAATAACTTCAGAAACCCAACAAGACATGATGTGTGATAAAAAAAAATGCCCTGGACTCCACCCACACACATAAGAATATCTCAAAAGACTCAAAAGACTATATATTTCCCTATGTGTTTAATGCTTCTATAATAATACCACTTAGTCTGTGTATCTCCAAAAGTAAGTTAGCCTCATGAACAACATTTTTTCTCTAATGCCTCTTTTCAATGTATTTTTATTTATTTCTTCTATTATATGTCTATATAGAGAGATATATAATTTTTTCTCTCTTTCTCTTCCAACCTCATCTGTTTTGGTTCTGCTTGGTACAAAAACCTACAAGAAAAGTCTTGCCTATGATAAAAGCTGGGGTCAAAACCAGGGTACAGAGAATGTGCAGACTATCATTCTTCCTCCAAATCCACCAGCAATATAATATGTTACCATCCCTTTTGCATAGGCACTCTAAATAAAGGGAAATATTATGCACAGAAACAAGCTCTTATCTATTAGGGATAAGAACCCATATTTTTTTATAATGCAGGGTTGCCTCCCACCCTGAGCTTGTGTCATGTTGAGCCAACTTAGACTAAATGCGTTCGGACAGCGACAATCCAACAGAACCCCAGATCCCGTACGTGGAACTGACACAGGTTCCAGCAACAGCACCAGGAATCAAACTCCTCCCAGGGAAACTCTGAATGCTGTCCCAGCACCAACTTGTACCAGTTTAACATGACATCCTGACATGAGGAACTGGCAACAACTTGAGCTAAGAAACGGCTGCCCTATCTCATCACCTAACGGTATGATTCAATTGGGAGACATGTCATCTTTTGCCCTAAGCAAAAATCAAAATTACTATTTATAGAAGACTGACTTTGACAAACATGGTCTGGACAGAACCTATTGAGGGGTCAATGAGGAAGTTCCTAGCCTAGGCCTTGGCCTAGAATTTGTACAAAAACCAAAATCTCTAATTCCAGAGATTTCCTTTTAGACAACTGCGACTGAGCAGAAATTCTGGAACTATGCTGAAAAACTATACCGTGACCCTCGAAGGTTAATCTATGGTGCCGCATGCTAGTGGTAGCAGCGAAGGCCTTGCAGCTGGCACGTGGGAAAGTCCGCAATTAAGATATGTAGTGAGGGGCGGGAGGCGAGTGTGCAGGTGTCTGCTTTGCAGCTCACCTGGCAACAGGGCCGGACTGGCCATTGGGAGGACAGCGCATTGTGCGGCAGTTTGGGCACTCGGGCTCAAAAAGGTTAGCCATCGCTACTAGGCTCTGTAATTAGACGACTGATCACAACAATGATGTAATAGAACCATAAAGGAAAAAAAAATCTCCCCTAGCCTTCACCCTATGTCCTACGCAAATAACAAGAACTCCTGCTACAGAGGCGGGATGCCATCACTCACATCTCAGTGGAAAGTTTTCTGGCAGGATAAAAAGACCTGTAAATGAGTGAGTACGGAGCCTGTAGGTGTTCCCATGGCAGTATGCTTCAAGGGTGGAAAAACCCTGTATCTCTTCGGCCAAAGGCTCTCCCGTTCTAATTTCACCAATATTTATTGTGCCTATGCAAAAATAAAAAGAAGAAGAAGAAACACAACCTCCTTTTAAGAAGTTGCTGCTCTGTTTTTTTTTTTCTTTTTTTTTTTTCTGTAGCTGATGGTTTTGGTTTTGGGTTTATTCTATTTTTATTCTTTTTGTACTTTTGTTGTTACTCCCTTATTGTTTTTTGTTTTGTTTTGTTACTTTTTTCTTCTTTTTTTCCCTTCCTTCTTCTAAATGGATATTTATAACACCTAGATGCATTCCTCCTAGTTTTTCTCTTTTTTGTTTGCTTTTTTGTGTGTGTATCCCCCCACCCTGATGGTACCAAGACCAAACAGTCAAATGTTCATTTGGTGGAAATAAAAATCATCAAACTTGAATACCAAATCCAAAGTCAACAACAAAAGGATCGATACCCAATCTACAGCAAGCTGTACAAGTGGGAAACTGTTCCTTTAGCATTAAGGGGGGTAAAGGAGGCAGATGTGGGATACAGACTGGGAACAGGGACGGAGGGAGGACAACCTGGTGGTGGGAATGCCTTCATTCATTGTCACTATGTGCCTTAAATAGTACTGTGAAAGATTTGTAATTCACTTTTACCACAATAAAAATTAAAATAAATAAATAAATAAAGGGAGTGATTTCAGTATCACAACTACACTAGTTTTTCTACTTTTAGGAAAAATGCCAATTGCAACTATTTCCCTAAAGTATGGAACTACTTCAAAGTTGCCGAAATGCTCATCATATATCATTACAGTGGGTATAAAGAATATAAGAAATCTTAGTATATTATAAAGCAATCCATTTCTAGGCATTTACACAAATGAATGAAAAACTTTATCTTTACAAAAACCTAAATGCAGATGTTAATAGAAACTTTGTTTAAGATTGACATAACATGGAAGCCAACAACATCTTTATTTTAAGTAAACAGATATATAAATGGTAGTACATCAGTGCAATAGAATATTAGTCATAAAAATAAATATCAACCCATTAAAAATCCTGGAGCAACTTTAGATGCATTTTACCAAAGGAAATATATTAACACAACTATATATGTTTATTTATATATATATACATAAAACCTGAGGAAAGCAAATCAATAGAAATAATAAAAAAGCTATTGGTTTCCAATGATTATTAGGAAAAGGGAAGAATGAGAAGACATGGCACAAGGACTTTTGAGGACAGTGAAAAGCTCTGTACAAATTACACTGGGAATACATGTCCTAATACATTAGTATGTATATTATTATATTATGTATTATATGTGCATATTAGTATGTATATTAGTCAACATATGAGTAAAATATAATTTCTAAACAATGGATGATAATATGTCATTTATGGGCTATAACACTCTCTGGTATGAAAGATTGATAGTGGAGAATAATGTGTGTTTGAGGATAGGACATATATATCTATGCAAAATATCTCTGTGCAATTTTTCTGTACATACCTTATAAGTTTACTGATAGTTTTAAACTAAATTAAGAAGAAATATTATTTAGTAAAACTTTTCCAAAGAATACTTAGACTCTTGACATGATGTAAAAACTGTGCCTAAAAATGAGTAGTAGAAAAACATAATATGGGTTTAATATCTTTGATGCCTATATAAATTCTGATCATGACAGAAACTAGAGTTAACTCCAGCTCATTCTCAAAATTAACAAAATAACCTAGAAATTATCTTGAAGGTATATTTTCAACTTTTATGTTCTTCCAAACAAAGTGATTTGAATGTTGAAAAGTTGAGCCTTGGATCAATCTGGATGATTTGAAATTAAAAACAAAACAAAGAAATTATAGCAAAATGCAATCTGTTTTCAGACTGAAAATCTCTGTCTTAGAGTTCAGGAAACTAAGTTGAAGTGCTCAACTTGGGGAGAGTGAAGAAAATGGAAAGCTAGATTCTACTCCTGAGATGGCATTCACCCTGGCTCAGGGCCACAGTCACCCATCTCATCCTCCCACTTTAAAGCAGAGTAAGGGTGGAAGTCACAGACCAGATCACATCTCTCGATCATGCTTTCCTCATTCCCCTCCAGCTGGAATGCATATACCCTAAAGTTTGGTGATATTATTTATATAGTGATATTTTTTAGAAAG
>PVKC010050054.1:0-10612 GCA_004027635.1 Crocidura indochinensis
TGCCAGGTTACACCCTAGGGTAGGGTCCAATCACTGATCAGGATAGGGTCAGAAATGTTTATACATAACAATTCCAGATCATGATAAGATTGCATACGTGCTCGCTTCGGCAGCACATATACTAAAATTGGAACGATACAGACAAGATTAGCATGGCCCCTGGGCAAGGATGACATGCAAATTCGTGAAGCGTTCCATAGTTAAAAAAAAAAAAAGAAATGTTTACATACGCAACAGCTCCCCATATTCCTCATACATATATGTGAAATATAGGGAGAGTGCAATGGGGAGTGTTACCAAATTCTTGAACTCTTTGAGAATCACATGATTTCTAGCATGTGACACGTTTTCTATCCAGCATCTAGCAAGGCCTAGGATGCTTCTCTGTCCACTCATTATTCTTGCATTTCTTCAAATAGAGCAGTATCTTTCTGGAAATAAGTGCTAGAAGACTTGAATCCTGCCACTCTCCTGAAAAGAATGTCTATTATTTTAATAATTAAATAGTTTTTTTTTTCAAATTTTTCATAAAAGACCTACCTTTTAGCTAATAACTCAATGCAAAAAATGTTCTGTATGAATAATGAAAAGCATAACATGTAAAAATAAAATCAAAGATAGATTCTATCTAAATGTAGTTCACCTTTTAACTGGGCTAAAAGAAAAATGAATCTGTGAAGAAAGATATTTTGAAATAGCAAGCAATATTAGATCAAAAGAGAAACACAGATCAAAAACAACTCCCCCAAGGTTTCAGGAAATGAATGTTTGGATTACAATTGGAAGTAACTGAGTGAATTGAGAAATGGTAAATTTCTTTATGTGTTGTGAAATGAAAAAAATGTATATATGTATCTATAGTTGGGCTATGACTTTTGCAAAAATAATATGTTCAGTAATGTTTCTGTAATTTTATTTTGCACATTAAGATTTTTAATTAATAATTTGGTGTTCAGAAAAAGTGGCTCTGATGTAACAAGAATTACAAACAGTGGGGTAACACTATTGGCTGCCAATTACTATGCAGTAATAGTGGCTTATCATGATGTGACACAGTGTGAATTTTTTCCCAGTGGGTTTAATAAAGTTGACTTTTCGTGCCTTTTTTTTTCTTGGTATTTCTATACAGTATTAACCAAGGATCAGAGTGGTTGAAATGAATGGGCCTCATTATTTCCAGGCTCAATATCTCTATATGATATTTCTGTTTCCATTTTGTTTCAAACATACCTTCAGCCTTTAAACTAAAAAAATTAAATAGCTTTTCTCCAAAGATATTGAATTACTTTTTATAAGTCAAAGCAATATTGATATTTGGAAGTATTTTCTTTATCTGAATATAATTACTTTTCTGTTATGAACCATTAAAAAAAGCTCAGTTGCTAGAATTACCTAATTATGAAATTAAAAAATAAACAAGCATCACACAATTATTTGGATTGCATTTGAGGACATGCAACTTTCCAATTATATTAAAATATAATTAACTCTGTGTTGTTTTAGTTCAGAAAGATGACACTCTATGTTCCATTGGATATAAATTATAAATAAACTTTTAGATTAACAATCCTCCTGAAATTGTGCATATTCATAGAGTAAAAAGTGAGAATGCAATAATTCATAATATTTAATTATATCTTATTAAAAACAAAGCATAACAAGGAAATTTACAATTGCAATGTCAAATTTGAAAGTCTCTCAGAGTCACCTAGAAAGTTTGTTGTAAAAATACTGAGTTTCTGATTTAGTATGGTCAGGGTACTGGTCAGAAAGTGACATTTCAATACTAATATGTCATTCTGATACTAGGAAAAAAATTATGGTATGTATAATGACTTGGATCACCTACAATATTGATTGATTTGTTGACATGCTTGATTGTTTTGCTGACAAAATATAAAGGATCACAAAATTTGTTGTCTTACTAACACAATCAGTATCACTGCTTGGCCTGAGGACTGTGTAACTGTGGTATTTGAAAAGTGTTTTTGTTGTATCATCTTCCAGGAGGGTCATTTTCATGCTTAGGAAAGTTTTAATGGGCTCATATGTTCAGCTATGGTACAATTTAAGGTGCAGAGTGCATGGTGAATGCATTTGCATACATGTACTGTGCACTGTGCTCCACTCATCAGAGTCTGAATGAGCAAACTTGCCAGGAAAGTGCTTTTTTGTCAAAAAATCATTACATTATTGTATTGTTTTTAATTTCGGTTTTTTCCAAAGACATGGCTAAGGGTTTCAGAGATTTCCACTGCCTATGACCTTAGAGAATATATATTTTCATCCCAAGAAGTCAATATTCATCCTTTTGTTTACTAAAAATATTCATTCAGTATTTAAAGACTTTTATAAGCAAATAGGTTTTTGGTAGTCCCAAGAAATCTATATCCATATGACCCATTTTCTGAAACCCATTACTAAGAATACTTCATTTCCATATTGCCAATGTCAATTAAGTATACTTAATTGCCAATGTCCATAAAGTACACTGAAAATTATAAATAATTCTAATTCAGTGTCTTGATAAGAATAATGATGTTCAAGGGTAAAAGAGATTGAGGTTCAAAGGACTGAACGACTTAGTGCATGCTTTGCATGTGGAAGAAGCAAGTTGGCTTTTCTGCACTGAATTTCACTCTAAGTAATGCCAGGAATGATACCTGAACAAAAAGTCAGCATTCAACTCCAAGTATACTTAAGTGGGGTTCATAAACCAAAAACAAAATATTTTTTAAAAAACTATAAAGTAAGCCTCTAAATATTTGGGAATTTTCTTCTACCAGTAATATACTCTTTCTCAAGAAAATGGTGCTGTTTGAATGACACAAAAATGAAGAAAACTTTACTACATATTCTCACCATAAATTTGCATCATTATTTTGAAAATATTGAGGAACGTTAGGTTCACAGACAATATTGGATCCAAAAAATAATTGAAGAGACAGTGACACATACTTCATATTGCCTGTCCATGAATCTTAGACTCTATTATCTTCTCTTGAATGATGTTATCCATTACAGTTTATCCATTAGTTATTATAGTTATCCATTAATCCTTGTCAGAAAGAAAAGAATCTTTATCCCTGCAAAGGATTATGAATTCACAACCTTTTCACACACTTGTAAACACTGGCAGATATTGTGACTTTTTTATTGTCTCTGTGAGGCATCTTGATCACCATACTTTTCCTTACATAGATGGAACTAGGTCTTGTTACCTGACCAACTCTCTGTTATTTACGCATTTTGTATTGTGAATAACTGTCACCACTAGTTATATGGATGTCAGATAGCTTTAACAAGCTGCCAGCTTTATTAATGGCTTATATAAAAAGACTTTAATGATTAAATAATAAGCCTACTTTCACCTTCCCAACAACCATCCCTGTCTTTCTATTACTACCTTATTCATAATTTTCAAATGACTGACATAGTAGAATTCTAGGGAATGTCATATAATTGTGAGATCATTATGTTTTAACCACTGGTGGCATTTAAACAAATGTACAACAACCCTGTGGGTAAAATAATCATTACCTATTCCTCAGCCAACAGAGATATGATACTTATTACCTACATGCAAATATTTTTCAATTCTTCCATGAAAATGTATTGTTTTCCCAGAATACCACTAAAATCATAATGACTATAAGTAAAATACACTAACGTATAAAGTAAATATACATAGGTAAAATGCACGTATTCAACTTTTTTAGCTGTGCTTTAAATATATCATCAAGTAGTTTTTTTTGTGCGTAGAATAAAAGAAAATATCACTTTCAAGATGGTGGATGTAGACCTGAATTAATATTTAATAACATTTTTAAAAGATCCTGTTAGAATGCTGAAAGTTGAATTAATGTTCAAGAATGTATTAGACTAGAGGGAGAGACTTTATCTTTAAAATTCCACCATCACTGGTTTTTGCATGTAGAATTGGATAGATGATTATGGGGAAACAAAAAGACCTCCCTTTGGTAAAGACCAATCTAATCAGCAAGACAAAACCCTAGACAGATCATCAAGTTCCATTCCCTGCAGCTGGGAGCATAATACTTCACCACTGAAAGAGAATCTGGAGGGTGTATTATAGTGTCTATTCCACAGGGACAGAGGAGCACTTAATTTTTCTTGCTATAGAATCAAACAACATGATTCTGAATACCTCTGATTAAAATGTATGGAATATTTTCTATGAATTTTCCACTGCTTCTACTAGACTGTTGAGGTAACTTTCAAGATAGCTACAAATAAATAATCGAGCCAAACGAATAAGTCTTCTCTAACTTTGGTGGTTTTCTTTCCTATTTTTAATGCTTATTATTGTTTAAATAGTGTTCAAGTTTCTGGTTTTTATGAACAGGACAAGAATTCCCCCATTCACAAAAGAGCCCATGACACACACCCCATGCCTATATTAAATCTGATCCAGCCCTCCCATAAATATTTGAGTCCAGTCCATTATTTGTTGACTCACAGCCAACGTTAGAGTAGAATGTAAATTCACTTAGCACGATCCATGTATTCTAGCTCCTCCACCTAAGTCCTGTGCTACTTCCCATCAACATATTCTTTCCCTCAAACACTCCCTCAGACCTGGCCCTCTCAGATCTGTTTTCAGTATCTGAAGTTTAATATAATGTCCATATTTTTATTTATTTTTATTTATTTATATTATATTTTTATTTTTTATCTTCCTACACACAAACAATGTGTGACTTTATTCTATATTTATTTTTCTGCCTCTATTTTTCTTTCCCTCGGCATGAAACCCTCTAATTTCAACCAAATCTAAAACCTCTTTACTCTTAATTATACCCAACTAATCAGCCCACTCCCTTGTAAAACAAAATGCAATAATTATAAGCATTGATATAGACTGTATATTTATCTTTTTCCTAAAAAAGCATTTCTTTTGGAATTTTTATTTTAATTTAGATATCTATTCTTATTCAGATTATTTTATGTTCTCAATTTATTGTGTTCTGTAATTTATGAGAAAATAAAATTTATATATATTTACTTTTTCATTAATGAAATTTGTTGTTTCACTTAGTCTATAGGAAATTTTCTCCTTTATAACTCATACCACATTATCTTTTTTTTCTTTTTTTAAATACCTTTTTTTTTTGGTGTTTGGGTCATACCCAGCAGCGCTCAGGGGTTACTGCTGGATCCACGCTCAGAAATCGCTTCTGACTGGCTCCAGGGACCATATGGGATGCCAGAATTCGAATCAATGACCTTCTGCATGAAAGGCAAACACATTACCTCCATGCTATCTCTCTGGCCCCTTTTAATTGTTAATCATATTCACTTTACTATCTGATTATTTCTATCTCTTACCCAAAATTCCTTGCTATAGAAACAGTTTTTTTTCTTTATCAACGTTAAGTGTATTCTTTTTCTTTAAAAGAAAGTCTTTACCAGCGTGGAAAATAAAAGTGTGTTGGCACTACAGACAACTACTTGGATCGGGCAATCTAGTGTGCTTGGAGCGTAGAGCTGGTCTTATGCCAGGAAACTTCAGAGGTTTGACCCCTTTGTATTTAGGCCAAGTATTTTCCTTTCCATGACCCCCATATTTTGGTGGGTCGATGCAAACAATCATTGCCACTCTAACGCCATTTTTACTGTGCTCCTTTGACTCTTATCCTTAAAAAGAAACACCCACTTTTGAGGCTAACTTAAACTAATATGTATATGCATGGAAATGTAAAAAAGTACTATGCCTTCAATATTTAAGGAGTTACATATGTTTTATGGCTTTAGAATGCTTGATGTGCTGCTAATAAATATGTATTACAATCTGGGGACTTGAGGGACAAAGTAATTGTACATGGTTTCTGTTTTATTTTTCTTGATATTCTTTGACTGAAAGTTCAATGTTAAGATATCAGCAAGGGGACTTATGTGAATTCTGTTTATGGGTGATTGTCCTTCCACTATAACTTTACCTTATCCTCTTTCTTTGCATCTGTTCTCATAATTAAAAATGAGCAATTTCTGAGCATGGAGCCAGGAGTAACCCCTGAGCACTGCCGGGTGTGACCCAAACACACACACAAAAAAATAAATAAATAAAATAAAATAAAATAAAAAAATAAAAAATTTTAAAAAAGAAAGTTTTTTCTTCAAAGTATCTGTGGTTTTCCTGTAACTGTTTATTTTCTTTTAATTGCTTTGATATATATATATATATATTTTTTTTTTATTTGATATCTTTCTTGTATGTCTGGGGAATTTTTATTGTCTTGTCAGTAAGGATAACTACATTATACTGGAGTTTAACAAAAAAGTTTGTACAATCTTAGCAATAAGGTAAAGTTTAATTTCTGTATCCTGCAATATGCTCCTAAAAGATCACATTGGGGACCACCTCCTTGTCATCATTATGTTCACAATGTACTGATGGAATGGCAGTTAGAATCCTATCAAGTGACAACAGCAAAAGAAACTAGAAATGAAATAAAGAAAAAACAAACCCCAAAACAAGTCCCCTTCTTCCTACATTTCATAGGCTGAAGAAATTCCAACTGAGACTTCTAGTCAATGCTTCAGAATAGTATAATCGTGCCTTGTGTCCAGGAGAGAAACAAAATAAAGCACTACTATTAGACATTAAGATTATGCTTATCAATGACAGGTCAAATGTAACCTGTGCAATGTAAAACCAGTCAAATGTATTTATTTTTCTGATATATAGACAAATTTTATTTTCCCGAAATATTTACCCATTGGCATATATGTTTTTGTAGAAAGAAACTTTGGTGGAAAGAAATGTGCATACAGGATGAGATATGATTGTTAAAAATAAATTGTTATAGATGAAAGCCTATTACTAACAGTGCTAGAAAACACAGTACAAAAACACATAGAAACAAACACTTTCATAGAGGCACACTGGTGGATGGGCAGCAATCCCGACTGAGGACAGGGGCAAGAGGCTTTGGTGGATGAAAATGGGCACTGGTGAATTGATTAGTATTGAAACAATATGCATGAAACTCAATCATAAATAACTGTTAATTCACCTGACTGAAATAAAGAAATTTATTCACAAAGTTATATTTTGTGCCTTGAAATTGTGGATAAGATGGGTTGGAGCAATAGTACTGTGATAGGGCCTTTGTCTTGGAAGCAGCTGACTTTGGTTGCACCTGGGTTTGATTCTCATCATCCCATATGGTCCCCTGAGCCTGCCAGGAGTAAATTCTGAGTGCAATGTCAGGACAAATCCCTGAGTGCTTCTGGGTGTGGCCCAAAAATCAAAAACCAAAATCCAAAAACCAAACAAAGACCTAAACCTTGGGCAAATCTGTTGGCCATGAAGCAGGATGGGAAACTCTGAAGTTTTCCTTTGTTGTGTAATCCTTGTTCTCTCAACACCATCACACTCTGTAGTGTGTTTCTTATAGGAGCATAACTGAGGCTCACCTCAGTTAGCAACTTGAAATGTTCACATTGTAGTTATGTAGTGTCTATAACCAATAACATAATAGCTCTTAAGATATTACATTTTTTGCAATAGAGACTTAGCAAACATCTATTTCTAAATTCTTCCCTTTAGACATTGCAAACTGTCTTATACTTTCAGACTTTAAGTTGCCCATTATAATCTTTCTCTAGTACTCACACTAATTCTGTTTTCTGAATTTTTTGCTCTGTTTGCAGATAATTACAGATTTCAATGTAAATTTATCTTTTAGTTGCTTCACGTTGCCGTAACAAATGTCATAGATTTGATATCTTAATAACACAATATTCTAAGGCAGTGAAGTCCAAGATCCAAAGTGTCGGAGCGTCATTTCCTAGTGTGCATTTTCTTGCTTACTTGAAGAGAGTTGTATTCTACCTGTTTTATTATAGTGGCTAAATATTAGTTTCTGTTAGTCCTTATTTGAAGAAAATGGGACTCATGAAAAAGTCTACAATATTAAGACTTAACCTAGATCTAATAACTGTCAAAGGTTCAATGAACATAATGCCAACAGTGTGGGTGCTGCTGCAGGTTGGATTTTAAAATTAATGTATAGAATATCAGAATGTTTAAAGAAATGAGATATCAGTGTAGTGGGCAGAATCTTTGCCGAGTACACAGCCAACCTAGGTTGGATTCCTGGCATTCTATAGTTTATCCCAAGCCAACAAGAATAATCTTTGAGTTCAGAACCAGGAGTAGGCAATGAAAGCAATCACCCCTATATAAAAGAAAATTTACTAAGATATTTGTCTATTTCAATAGGCCACACAATGTCCATTTTGTGGAATGAATAAAGCAGAATGAATAAATGGATCCCCTATCTAAAATCGAATAGCCTTCCAGGCATTTGAAGGTCTACATAGAAGAAAAGGTATGAATGTCCAATGAGTAGAGTAGCAGAAAGTTTCTCTTGTCTGATTACATGAACTGGGATTTTATCTTCTCCGGTTTTCAACTTGAACTGAAATTCCAGTTCTTCTTGAGTCTTCAGAATGCCATATTGTATACTTGACATAAATTAAAATCACATAGGGTCTACAGTAAGTCTCCTACAATTTTTTGAATTTCTCATCTACTATAATTTCATGAGTCAATTCCTTCTAGTATATGTAGACATATATACATATAAATATGTATTAAATTTGATGTCTTTTTACCAATATTACTTAACTGAGAGCCATATGGACTTAGATGTTCTCCCCCCTATAACATTTCAAGGAGGACATAGGAGAAAATAGTGTATATAGATTAGAGTGCAGAAACATAGCACAGTGGATAAGGTACTTACCTTGCACACAGTCAACCTGGGTTCTGGCATCTCATATGGCCCCCAAGCACTTCCAGCAGTGAGTTTTGGAGGAGAAAGGCCTCTCATCCCTCCAACATCATCCACCACCATCCAAGCCCATCCAAAGGGCTTTTATTCTACAATATTCATTTAAAATTATTCCATTTTCACCTTGATGTAGTAATGAATATTTTAGGAATGCTCAACATTGAGTATTGTTTATTTTTTACTACACATAAGAGTCAATAAAATGATAGCAGGATGTCAGGCTGTTGACAATGATTAAATGACCTAGTGACAGCAGGAGCCAAGTAAAGCCATTTAATGTTCTCATTAAAGCATTAATATAAATTTACTGCCCAAAGTTATTTAACATTGAAATTTAAGATGCATTTCCACTATGGGTATATATAACTTATAGGCTTAGAAATGCTGAATATACATTACAGTAAGAGTAAGATTAAAATTTGCTGAGTTGTTTAGATGGTACAACAGGATTTCTCCTATAAAAGTGGAGGATTAATTGCTGATATATATATATATAGTTTTATATTTATCACTATTAAGCAAGTTAAAAACCTGGTTAAAATTATAAATACAATATAACTCTGAGGACAATTCACATTAATGGAATCAGAATAAAATAAAGTTCACTGAAGTATAGTTATCTTAGAGAATTACATCAAAGAGTAATTATTTAAAGACTAGCAATTACAATTAAATATTTACAGACTTAAAATAATACATTCTTTAAAATATTCAACATAAACTTTGGATACATTTTAAATATACTTTGTAAAGTGATGAATCAATATACTTTAGTGAGATTTTCTTCTAAAATTTTAGGATAGAATAAAATCTCAAGTATGAGGGGTGTTTAAAGTCCAGTATAAATTTTCTTTGTGTTAAAGTATGCTGAACTTCTGACTTCCTCTTATTTGCAAAACCAACTTTTTATTTGATTATTTAATTAATAATAGCCTATCATATTTCTGTCAGCTAATACATCGGTGGCTCCATTAGGATTAGAAAATAGGATTAAAATTTGTTTTCTCATGTCTTGCTAGGCACTATTAAAGTTCCTGATTTTGAAAAAATGTATTTTCTGATAGCTCTTTAAAACAGTAAATAGTGCTGCTTTTCTCCTCTGCAGGGCCCCTTCTCCAATCCTAATGCCTGTCCACACTCCCAGGGTCAACCTCATTAGTTTGTGGTAAAAAAATATTAGAAATGACTTCACTTGATTAAGTCATGGGGGTGGGATGAAATCTAATGAGGTCTAATTTCCAGCAAATCTGGCCTTTATTAATGTCAATTCTTCTCTTTCCTTTGTAGTTTGGGATTCCAAAAATATATCATTTTGTTTTCTTTTCTTTATACTCAAACATGATTAATCATTGCTTGTTGCAACATCTTCTCTACTTAGTTGTATTAGTTTTTATTTTCAAGACTGTAGTATGGAATTCAACAGTCTGATAAAACTTAATAAAGATATTATCCATTCACTACCTTTTGAAAAATAATTCAAATTTGTTTTTCAAAGAAGAAAAATAGAACAGTAGGCAGAGAAAGAGAAGAAACACAAAGAAGAAAAGAGGAAAGTACATCTAGCTGAAAGCAATGAAAAAGTGAGTCAGAAAAGAGAATATATGTTAAAAGTTGAGTTGACACCAAAAAACAATATTCATGTTTGCTGATACACTTTTATGGAGGTCTAAATGACTATATAAAACAAAAATTGAGGGTTCATGAAAATATTTTTTTAAATTATAGTATTCATATGATAAAGTGAATAACCAATAGGAAGCTTTCTATAGAAAAGAGAAAAAATCATCCCC
>PVKC010050055.1:0-10641 GCA_004027635.1 Crocidura indochinensis
CCTTACTGGGAATGATTGTAAATGGGCATCTTTGAAAGGAGGGTGGCAGGCTGCTTTTGGTACAGACCTTACCAAGAAGCCTTTCATCAAAGAGGCCCTTGTGAGCATGCTCTGGCCCCGAGCCAATCAGATCATCTTGCTGTCTGTTTCTGAAGCAAATCCGACCCTGGTATGTGAGGCAGGCTGAGTCCGCAGACAGGCTGACTGCGCTCCCAGGCCAACCTGTCTTAGCTGACTGCAAAAATGCTGAAGGGAAAATTACCTGTTTGGCTCCAGACGGAATTAACATGAAAAAAAAAAAAGTATATGCATACACAGACACACACACATACAAATGTTTATTATTTTTTTTTTGTTTAAAAGCGTTTGCCTATCTAATATATTCATTAATGTTATCTGGTCAGTACTTGAAACATGTTGAAACATGTGCAAATGTAATAAGGCTACAAGGTCTGGAGGCAAAATAAGATGGATTTTCTAATTAAAGGACACAAAACCGTTTTGGGGTTAACAAATGGCTGTGCTGTAATCTGGTTATGGGTGCTGCTCTGTACAGGGACATTTGGTCTGCGGACAGACCCTACAGAGTACAAGAGCCTGGACACTGAACTGTTAGGCTCAGTCTTCCAACTATGCCCCACCTGGAAGCAAACATTGAGGATAGACAGCATGCCCAGTGGGGAGAGAACAAGGGCCTTGGGTCCTCTGTTGCTAGCCCCAAGCCTAAGCAGGTCTTTCCCTGCCATGGGCACACAACTGTGCAACAGGAGTTTAAGCAAATGGATCTTCCATGTCTTCTCTCTTCTCAACGTTCATCTCATGAATTTTCTTTCACCATTTCCAGATATTCCAGAATAAAAAAGGCAAAATTGAAACACTTCCCTTATAGTTGTTACTTGGGAAGAATAACTCAGATATTTTCTTCTTTTCTACACCATGCTAAAGAGTAAACTCAGGATTGTGCATGCCACTGAGAGAGAAGACACAGAACACCTGCTCTCTAGGGGAGGATCTTGGCACCTCTGTTTCTTGGTACTACAGGAGTGGGAAAAGCTAAGGCCTAGCCTGCCTACACTTAATCTGGTTCAATCTCTGGTGCCACAGAGTCCTTAAGCATTGCTGGGCACAGCCCTGGCACCACCAGGCATGGCTCTGGAGGTCCCTAAGCACCATCAGGGTGGCCTCGGTACCCTAGCACCACAGGGCCCGAGCAGCACCACAATTCCAGGTCCATAAATTGAACTATAAGGACCTGGTTGGCTGGCTGAGAATCAGAAGTAGGGCCCTCATTTCCTCATTGGTCTTCATGAGTATCACTGGGAAGCAAACAACAACAACAACAATAAAAAACCCAACAAAACCCTAAATACATGTTTTTAAGACCAGGAAGACAGTTCAATGGGATAGAACATGTGCCTGGCATGCACAAAGCCCCAGGTTTGAGGATGGCACCACATGCCCCCTCCCACACACACAGCATACAGGAATCTGGCCCCTTTATCATGCTGGGAAGGCACCCTCAAAGTTTCATATCAAGAAAGTCTGAATATACTGCACAATATACAGGTCCAACCATTGTTGTGTCACATAATTTTCCTTTGTATTGTTTAGGACTTTCCCCAAATTTCTCCTCTGAACATTTTCTTTTGGAGGCATAAAACATGCCATTAAAAAGAAACTTCATGGGAACAGCCAACAGGCACATTCCTGAATTATATGGAGCCGACCTCAGGACAATAGGCCAGGCAATATCCAGTAATGGCAGACGGGGGTTTGCATCCGAAGGGGGAATTTTAATGAGTAGGGCAGCCTGAGAGTCACAGCTGGCTTGGGCTAAGTTCCTGGAGTGTTAAATCAAGTAATAACAAAAATATGACTGTGTTTTCCATATGAGATTTCATAACTTCCTGAGAAGTAAACTGTCCCTTCTCCCTTGGACGTCCTCTCCTGAGGAATGTGCTGGCTTTTGCTGCTGGTTTTTCTAACATTTTCTTTGTTTCGGTAGGAGCTCCAAAAAATGCTTCAAAAGGACCTCGGCCTCCTTTCCCCAGTGGTCCCATTTGTGCCTTGTAACAACTGGACCCAGTCACTGTGGGAAGATATTCAGACCTTCTCCCTCTCTTAGGCTCCTCCATTTCCACTCTGCTATGTGCAAGTTCTGTCAGCGTTAGACGACTTGACCTTGGAAAGCCTAGAAATGCTCTAACGGTTTGATTCACTCTGACATAAAGGAATTCTTCCTGAGAGAGGCCGTTTACTCTTTTACAATTGCCATGAAGTCATGGATCTAGCTTAAATTTGAGGCTTTCCTATCTGTGAAATGAAGCAATAGAAAGTTGTTTTATACACGCACACACATATATATGTATATGTGAATATATATATGCCACATAATTTATATATACAAATAACTCTCAGAAAAAATCCTGACCACTTCAACTTGGAGTGAGCAGTTTCTTTTCTCTTTACTAGGGATTTAAAAAAGGGCAATTTAATCACCCATGACTATCTTTGAATGAGCAATGGGAAAAATGAAAAACATCAATAACAAAAATCCCCAAACTAACCAACCTTGCAAATAGCTTATATACATGCTATAAACTGATTAAACCACAGTAACTAGAGGTTTAGTTTTAACTAAGCAATTACTCTGGAGGGAAAATGTTCTTAAAAAATATTGTGCTTGAGATCATTTGTGGGGGGGCAGTGTATGTGGTGCTGGGTCACAAACCTGGGATTCAGCACACACATAGTCTGACTCGTGGGCATTCTTCTCAGTATTAAAATGCTGCTTTTTTGCTTTTAGGCCACACTCAGAGAAGCTCAGGGCTTACTCCTGGCTCTGCACTAAAAAATTACCCCTGAAAAGCTCAGGAGACCATATAGGATGCTGGGGATTGAACCCGGGTGAGCTGCATGCAAGGCAAACACTATACCCACTCTTTGCTCTGGCCCCCAAAGATGCTCTTTTTTTTTTTTTTAAAAAAAAAAAAAGCAAAATAAACGATTTGTAGGATTTATACCTTGTCTACCATTCGGAGACTAATAATTTTTGAAAATCAAGTCATTTCCCTTCAAACACAGAGAAAGTGGACTTGGAATGTCTGTCCTTCCTGGCCAGGACATTCCTGTCTGCCATACTATAACACTCATATGACTGAAGCTTCTTCGTTCTCTTTCTTATGAATAGAATTATTTTTCTTTTGTAAATCTCTCCTTAGCTTGGCAGCTTCTTAGGCAGTGCTTATTTTTATGTGATCTGACCTTTGTAAAAGGTGGCTTTTTCATGGTATAACTAAATCTGATTTAATTTTAAGAGATTTCCTGAAAAAATACAAGCATGAATTTACAAAATCCCTTTTAGGGTCGCACCGCTTGCTTACTGATTTGTAAAGTAGGATTTAAGCATCCATAAACCACACACCTCTAACATACTGGAAAAATGGATCTATACAGGTAGGTAAATAAAGGACTAAATAGAAGGTTGGGCTATATTCAGAGGAAAGACTGATCAACCACCATAATTTTCATGCAAAGGCTTTCAAATGAAAGAAAATCAACTGGGCACACACTAGTTTTATTTCCTCCCCCAATACACTGTATTGGAGTTAGAAAATCAATACACAAAGCAATCTGTGGTTTCTAAATGATGGGGTCATTTGGTCTTTTAAATTGTTCTTCACTTATCCCACGCAAGCAGGACTTGCCAAACTCTAGTTGCCTTTGGAGGAAAGGAAATGCACTTTCAGTGGGCCTTTTTATACAGCACTTGCCCACGGAGTAAGAAGCATCCCTTCAGCATTTTCAAAGTTTTCTCCAAGAGTACAAAGGTTACAAACAGCGAGAGCCCCAGAGATGCAGAGGATGGTCTGGTTGGTTCCTACAGCAATAGCAGCTGATGAAACTCCTCTGTAATGAGGATATTCACTGTTTAAGAGAATAGTCAATCATGGCATTCAAAGAGCATGAACAGAAAGGGCAGGATCAGAAAGCAAAAAAAGAACTAAAGTGATGCCAGAGAAAGCAGCTCTGGGTGGAGCCAGCTTGGGTTCCCAGAGGATGCCTGGTGGGTTTCAACAAGAGCAGTAGCTAAGGACCACCTGCAAACTCCTCTGAATTGCCCAGGCTGGTTTCCATACACCTGTTTTCAGTTTAGAGTTATTTATATTACCTAAGCAGAGAGACCTTCCTTCCTCCTGGTTCCCCTAAAGGTCGAGCTAAGGAGATAAACCTTCACTGAGCTTCACTGGGTAAGTACAAATACACTGTAGCCATTACAAAACATTGTCTGGCCTCGACCTCCCCTTCTCCGCATCATGAAAACTTGTTAAACCCCCTATTTTCCCCTGTATGCCACCTGCAAATGCCTCAATACCTCCAACTGCCTGTATAACCACTGAGAAGTGGCCAAAGTCAACTTCCCTAAGTACCTGATACTAAATCCACTGTTTCCTGTGGGGATTCTTTTTGTACCATTCTAGAATGCATATCCAGTAAGAAGCTACAGAGAGTTCCAGCCTGTCATCCCTGTTCTTTGTTTTAATGAGGAGAAGAAAAAAATTTTTTTCTTGTATCCATGCTGCTCAAAAAAGTCACAATAGCTGCTCCTATGAGTTGGTCTCCATTTCAGAAGAATGGTATATTCAATTTTCAGAAAAATGGGATATTCAATTTTTCTACAACTGCTTTTTGGATTACCCAGAAGAGCTTGTTCTTTGCTCTCTAGGTGCTGGAGGGACAGTACAGTGGGTAAGGTGCTCGCCTTGCATGTAGTCAATTTGGGTTCAATCCCTGACATTCCATATAGTTTCCCTAGCACTGCCAGGAGTGATTCTGGAGTGCAGTGCCAAGAGTAAGCCCTGAGTATCACTGGGTGAGATCCCAAAACAAACAAAAAGAGGCTGCTTTGCAAACCCACAGAAAGGTAGACTTTCTCTCCTTCTACAAGCACTTTGATAGGGCTATTTAGGGGAAATAGGTTGCTCTATCCACCTCACAACTTTTCAATCTCTCACTTTACCTCTTAATATTTTCTCAAAGTGCTTGCTTTGAAGTCACATAAAAAGTTGCTTAACATTAATAAAAAGTCTTTGTCTGAATAATTCTAAAAAGTATTACATAAATTCATGAAATGAAAAGATTTTTTATTTTGGCTTTTTTGGGGTGGGGGTGGTTCACACCCAGTGATGCTCAGGGGTTACTCCTGGCTATGTGCTCAGAAATTGCTCCTGACTTGGGGGACCATATGGGACACCGGGGGATCGAACCAGTATCCATCCTACGTCAGCCACGTGCAAGGCAAATGTCCTACTGCTGTGCTACCGCTCTGGCCCCATAAATAAGTTCATAAAATGAATTAGAGAAAAGAAATAGTTTCCTGAATTCAACTTCAAATGTGTCTTTTTTCCCCACACCCAGCAATGCTCAGCAGTTACTATGGGCTCTACACTCAGGAATCACCCCTGGCGATACTGGGAGACCATATGAGATGCTGGGGATTGTACCCAGGTTAGCTGCATGCAAACAGATGGCCTCTCCACTATTCTGTCACTCTAGCCCTTCAAACTTGTCATACACAGTTCTTCCACACAGCTGATGCCATGCATTACAATAGCAAGTACGTGGGTAAGAGCAAAAATTATGTGGCCTGGAGGATCAGAGCTAGAAATGTTACTGTGCAATCGACCAGGCTTTCTTGTGGTGAGCAATTCATTGCCTCAAGATCAGCCTGGGAGGCAGCAGAGACTGCCCAGCTAGTGTTTAAAGTGGTGAGTGAAAGGTCATGTGTCAACCCACAAACCTCTGGGCTGCTTGTCTTCCATTCTCCTTTCACTTCAGGTGTAGGCTACTTAGCTCATTTTTCCTTTGCCTTTCTAGGCAGCCCTGGTGGACATTAGTTACAAAAAGGATTTCAATAAGATGCCAAAGCTTTGAAAGAGAGAGCTCGGTGCTTGGAGGAAAAGTCTGCATAGACCAGACTGACCCCCTATCCTACTATTTGAGCAATGCTGCTGCCTAGTTACCTGCTGACAACTGAATCTTGGTAAGCTTAATCCTTAACCTGTTTGGGACTTGGCCACTTTTCACTGGGAACCACACACAGTCTGTGAATTAGCTTTCTTCATAGTTTAGGGAGAGATGCAAATCTGTGTGTTTTACTTGGCTTGGCTGGTGTTTGAGAAAAGGTTCAACGGAATGCCTGAATACAGGCCATGCACACCTCAGTTCACCCCAGGCTCTCCACACTTCTGTTGTGTAATATCAGATAGTCTTACCCTCCCACATTTAGGTGACCAATCCATTCCCACAGTAATCTGTGGGAATCTGGTCTAGTGGTAACCCTTGTGGTGCCTTTTCTTAGAAACTCTGATTGCTGTTGTCTTCCCTCTAATGATTTGCAGCAGGGAACTCATGATTGTGCACCTATTGTGCGCTTGTACTGGAAGATGACAAGGTTACAAAGAGGATTGAGGCCACTCCCTGCCTGCTAGAAGCTTCTTCTCTAGAACATCACAGTTCTCTCACTGGTTACACACATTCTCATCACCTTCCTTCCATCCATCCTTAAGCAGAAAGTGGTCACAAGCTTAATCCTCCTCTCAAATGAAAACCAGGATTTTGGTAATAAACATTCGAAGTATGTCTAACTTGTTGATTTTCAATGGTACACATCTGAAGATTGTGATATAAAAAATGTTACTTTGATCAAAACAATTCAATTTAAAAGACACAAAAGCACTTTATAGCAAACGTCATTTTAAGCTCTGACATTATTCTGCAGAACCATGAAACCTCCAGTATATACTTTTCAGCGTAGACAGATAAATTATAGGTGTGTGTGAGTGTGTGTGTGTGTGTGTGTGTGTGTGTGTGTGTGTGTGTGTATTTCCTCCTAATTCAGGAGGAAATCGAAAAAAAGAGAACAAAGCACACTTTCATATGTTCATTTTAAAATGTGGGGAAAACCAATTGGAAAATTTTTATTTTCTTCTTGATGTCTTTTTGAGAAAAACCCCATGTGATATGTGTGTCTATGGAAACCTTCTTTATCTCAGAGATAGTGAGGTTCTAAAGGCCATTGTTGCCAGGGAACAACAGTATTTGCTTTTTATTCTATTGCACACGATCTAATTACAGAGACTCTGATCAAATTAGGCATTCCTAAGCACAAATTAGACCATTCTAGAGGAGCCTTCATGCACATACTTTATTTGTCAAATTTCATTAACAACAAAATTCAGGGATGACTTTGCAGAGACCTAGGGTTAAGCAGTCTAACCAGACTTGACCCATTCCAAGATGGAAATTATGTTAACCCCAGAGTTGGGGCTGCTGAATACCCTGGAGGTCAGTTTACTTCATTTGTCCTCCGCCAATGCCCACATCAAAATTTTAAGGCTCTTTCTGCACCTGAACTGTGGCACAAGACATATATTTAAGCAGTACTGTTTCCTCTTGAAATCAATTTAACAGCATGGAAGGCCCAGGTGCTGTTTGGAAAAGATCACCTGTTACAAATATGGTTGCTAGCCCTGCCTGGCAGGTATGTTTCCATCCTGAATTTGGTCCCTTTACTAGGTATGTATGTATCTATAGATACATGTGCTCTTTTATAAACTTAAAATTCAATGGCATTTGGAAATTCTCTTTTGACTGAATGTACCAGCTCCAAGATGCATGTATGCACATGATTCATTTATTTTCTGTGTCATTCACTTAGCTTAACTGTTCTGTCTTGTTCTCTTGGATGAACCCTCCTGCTGCTTCTCAGTTTCTGCTCTTCATTGCAAAGCTGCAATGAACATCCTGTTGTATGGATATGTGCAGGCATCTGGAAGGATTTCTCTTAAAGTCTTCAATTTAGAGTTATCACTAGTTTTGTTTGTTTGTTTGTTTTGTTTTTGGGTCACACCCAGCAGGGTTACTCCTGGCTCCATGCTCAGAAATTGCTCCTGGCAGGCACGGGGGACCATGTGGGGCACCGGGATTCGAATTATCACTAGTTTTAAAAGATTCAATTCCCCAACTTCTGTTAAGTGTTAGTTGCTGAAACAAATCTTTTGAGACATACGCTTGGGATCCAGAATCATCAGAGTTTTTCTTCAAGGCTTGCTCTTTTTTTGCTCAGTTGCTTGGGGGTGACAATTGGGGTGCCAAAACTCCCGAGTATCTAATGAAAAAATACAGGAACTTATTCTATCACAGCTCACAAATCCCTATTGAGGGCTATGAGTTTCTCACTGTGAAGGGTTAAAGGCTGGTATGGTCTGAATTCAGATATGTTGTGTATAGAACAGGTAGTTGGTCATGTTTTATCTACTAAAAATTCAACTTTAAGGTCTCCAACTTTTTTTTAATTACTGAACTTATTTTTAAAGAATGTATATGTATATATATACACATATATGTGGATAGATAGAAATAGATGGCAGGAGTACCCGGCTCAACCGTGGGTTCCTTTCCCATTGGGGGTGCCCTGAAGACCCCCATCCGTGGTGCCCCTGTCCCCCAGCCCACTGAGCCAGCCTGCCCCCATGGACCCTGTAACCAGTCCGGGGGAGCCCGAGGCAACTTGCCAGAGCTTCCGAGGCTTCTGCTATGGAGTTGTGCCCGGGCCAAGAGGGGGGAAAAAAAGAAATAGAGAAAGAGAGAGAGAGAAAGAGAGAGAAAGAGAGAGAGAGTAAGTCATTTGAGGACAACTGAGTGCCAGTTTGATGGTGGCAGCACCTTCAATAGTCAATTCTCCCCCCACCATACCTGACAAGTCTGTAGTACAGAACAACTAGCTAATTCTTCCCTCGCAGCTTTGTACCTCTCATAGAACTAGAATTCAGAAGGGATAAGGTAATCACAGAGATACATGTGGACACATTTTAAAGTGAAGTCAGACTTGTTCCTATCAAAAATAAGTCCCCTATGGGTTTTTTTTTTAAATATATAAATCTTTATTTAAGCACCATGATTACAAACAAGTTCGTAGTTGGGTTTCAGTCATAAATAGAATACCCCCCTTCATCAGTGCAACATTCCTACCACCAATGAAGACTGATTTTATGACGGGTTATTGATGGACATTTTTATAATTTGAAGGAGTCAAATATACTGTTCCAAGGTTTTGATAAGAATATATTTAAAGCATTTGAAAGTATTCCCTAAAAATAATGTTCTATTTTTGAAAAATGATTTGATGTGAGCAAACTATTGCTAAACTTTCTTCCATTCTCTCCTAATATATTTAGTTAAACAAAAACCTCAAGGAGAAAGCATAAAAAAGTGCCATTTGTGTGAAATAGCTGAACATGTGTCCAGTTATCCAGGGCACTTTTCACTTTCAAAACAAGCAGTAAAGAACTGTTGGGCAACCTCCCAGTTTCTCTGCCATGGACTGTGACAGGAGACAATGAGATCAGGTCAGACAATAGGATAACAGGTATTTTGGTAGATGTGTAACCCACTGTAGGAAATGAAATGGAGAGTGTACTGAGCTAGTCCTTTTCTTGCTATACACAGAGATACCAACTACCTGAAAAAAAATAAAAAAGGTCAGTGCTTCTCTTGGTGGTTGATCTTCTCAGTATAGTTTTCAAATGTAACATCAGGATGTAGCAGAGATGTCAGAACTGACATGAAGGATCTAGAACACAAACTGTGGAAGGTACTAGTTGACCTGGGTGAAGGTAGGTTGAATCGAGAAAGGTAACAGCCTGTATTAGGAGGAAAGTGTGCTAGTAGGAAAGCCAGGGCTTGCTGTGCCATAGCTAGCTGTGTGATTATGTAGGAGGTCACTTTCTGGGGTTTCTTTGCTGTACCAAGTTTCCTTTCACCACTTTGGTCTTGGCCTACCATTTCCTCTCCAATATGTCTCTGAACCCCAGCATCTTTGGTCTGGGTACTGGCTGGTCACCAAACTACATCCTGTGAGTCAATATGACTGCAGCTTCCAGAGAGGCTCCCAGAAACTTTGAGGTATAAATGGGTCACGCACAGGGAAGCTGTTTCAGCCTCTGAGGAGACAGTGGCCCCATGTCAGGCACTTCACGTCAGCCGCGTTTGCCAGAAAGCAGCAGCCACACATTCCTTGATCTTTGTTGGGGGCTTCCCTTTAGATCTCCTGGGCCTCCAATCAGGGGGAAAAGAAATCAAGCTTCTAGCAAGGCTTTCATGGATCAAGGAAGCTATGTTTTGCCCTCTTACAGTATTCCTATGATTTATTCTAGGCAGTAGAAGGGAAAAAGAAATTTAGCTACTAAGAGTACTTGTGGCAGATGATAAAAATGGTCTTATTTGCACCACACACACACACACACACACACACACACACACATTAGGGAACAACATTTAGAAGTTTCTCAAAACACTCCTCTCTCAAGGTTAATCCTTCAGAAAGACAAGGTGAGTCCTGAGCAGGGAGACAGATGGGGTGAGTACAGCACTGTCATGGTTCAAAGGGCAGGTGAAAGTTCTACATACTTGTGGTTCTACACACTTGTCTTCAAATCTGGCCTCCACCACTGACTGGCTGAGGAAATGACTGGATGTCCCTGACCCTCATTTTCTTCATCAATAAAAGGAAAGCCTTGTGAAAATGAAAAGGAAGACCCAGGGCCGGGTGGTGGTGCTGGAGGTAAGATGCCTGCCTTG